>JAUCNG010382036.1:0-11092 GCA_032353305.1 Cephalothrix spiralis
ATTTAGATTCTATAACTGAGACTTATATCCCCTATGCATGGACAAGAATAACGTCTATAGTAATTATAAGTCTATGGAGTTACCGACTGATTAACTGGCAAGATATTTATCAAAACTGGTAATGCGCCCGCAAATTTCAATATAGCAGGCCAAGTCATCCCATATTAGCTTAGTAAAATTTCTGTAGTTTTTTTGAGTCTGCGTTTTTTGTCGGCAGGATAAATTGTAGCTTAGTATCGAAAAGTAATGCCAGATCCGTTCGTTTTATGACACGTTTACATTACTTCCATAATGCAACGTAACGTGGTAAACGTCCTCTTCACTTATATGGCGGAAGTCAGATGGACTTCTCGAGACAGACGGTCCGCTTGCTCGAGCATTTACCCGTATGCCCTTCACTCTTAATTATATACCGATTAAAGTGGTTAACCCCAGCGTCCCGCTCCAGGTATTTAACCTGACCGAGCCACCCGGGAGGCATGTTCACGCCAAGGAATTTGTCCAAGATTCTTCAGGATGGAAAGTGGTTTAAGCCTGTGTCTCGATCACGGTACCTCTTGCATCGACGCTCAAAGCTCTACCACCTTCGCCGCCTCTCGCATTCTACAAATATGATTTGTACATGTATTTGCTACACAAATGTTGTATTTTTAACCGAACTTTTTAGACTACATTGTATTTGTTAAATAAGTATAAGACTGAATTTAAAAAAAGGTGCAATCATGAATTCTGCTGTATTAGTTTTCAAAAACCTCTACAACCCTCATTTTCTTTTACTTTTAGGAAGGGTTTTTCGGTGGAGTAACTTTGAAATACAATTCATACGGGAAAGGAAGTGGAAAAGTCTGGACAAATATGTTATCATGCACTGGAAAGGAGCAGTCGATGGACCAATGCCCACAGCGAACATGGTCTGAATCAACAACCACATCAATATGTGGCAAGCATCTGAGAGATGCCGCTGTGCATTGCTATGGACCAGGTAATGATTTATATAAGACGACCGCCAATTGTAGTTGGGCAACATACCTTAATGTCTCGTGTAAACTCCGCACTTTTTTACCAAATTGTGTGGCAAAAGTTGGGGTGCGGAGTATACAAGGGTACAGGATTTTTAGATTTTTTTCCAAACCTCCAGGCACTTGGAAATTCATTAGTTTTGTTGCATTCAAATTAAAATAGCTCTCCGACGGATCATCGGATCTTCTTGACATTTGGCAGGTCTCTTCCTTATAAGATTGTCTAGGATGGATCCTCGTAGTTTTTCGATATACATGTATTTAATATTTTTTGTAAAATAAGAAATTTTATGTTGAAGAGAAAAAAACAGTTTATATCAAAATAACTTCGATGTCAAATTTCTCATAAATTATTTAAGATATCGAAAAACTACGAGGATCCATTCTAGACAATCTTATAAGGAAGAGACCTGCGAAATTTCAAGAGGCTCCGATGATCCGTCTGAGAGCTATTTTAATTTGAATGCAACTAAACTGATAAATTTCCGAGTGCCTTAAAATTGACATTTTGCAATTTTAATCAACCAACCAACCGTATGATAGGAAGAATACAAACTGTGTTTTTAGGGATTTCCTCAACATGTAGCAACGAAATTTTTACACGAAAATGATCCTCTTAACTAAAGGAATAATTATATGCAATAAAAAAAAATCAAAATTTGCATGCTATCTGCGTGTACATACCTTAAAAATCTGATTTATAATTTTTATTCTATGATTTATTTTAGTGCGTCTTTCCAATCGAACACATACTGCCAATGTATCAGCAGGAGCCCTTGAAGTTCAGAATGCGAATGGAACCTGGGTACCAGTCTGCGGCTACAATTTCACAAAGGCGATGGCTCGACAGGCTTGCGAAGAATTAGGCTATTACGACGGTAGCCCTATATGCTGTTCCGCTTTCGGACGTAAATATTATAATTGGCACAAAAATATATCAGTTCAACTAGAGTGTGATAATCCGATAAAAACAATAGCAAATTGCCGTCAACTTGATGAGTGTCCGTCCGAAATGTATGTATCAGTTGCCTGTATGCGATCTAATTATGCCGGGAATTTCTGTAAGTATTCTGTAATTAATATCATATAGTGACCACTTATATTGTGAATTTTTAAAGCATAGACTAACATAGACACTGCATATCAATCTGTCGTTCATCCAAGTTAAGCGAATCCATCAAGTGCTGCCACCTGGTGAAGGATATGTGGTAATAATAATTTAGTCCGTGTCTATTATGTTTTATTAAATTTGAAATAGTTAAAACAGACTTCTCTTGACATGATTAATTCTTTAAAAATATTTTAGTTTTTACTACTTGAGATTATTTCTCAGAAAATTTACATTAAAATTTTTGTTTGTTGAATTACAACTTCGTCGTAATAATGCCTACATTACCACATATCCTTCATCAGGAGGTGCTACATATCCTTCTCCTCGTTGTTGAGATAATATTCACTAGCAATAACGGTTAAGTGGGTCAAGGTTGTTACGGTCTGCTGGAAATCTCATTCGTGTTCAAGAACAACGATGGGAATTGGTCATCAAATTCGTAAAAGAGGGTGTACATGGGGTATACCGGGAAGAGATTTTATGGGCCACCAGTCCCGTTTTTTCTAAAATAATGATTCCGTTTCGGATTTTTACGAAATTTTGGTTTCGGCATGGGCTCTGGGCAGACTGATTTCTATGGTACGGTCAGCGTTTTTTCGATTTCCTCTGGTTATGGCTGCGGGAACAATAAGAAAAGTGAGCACGGGCTGCGGGCAGATGCTTGAAACATTCTGGATCACATGAAAAATGTCATATACAAATGTGTGCATTTTGCATACATTTAAAAGAGTTTCGCCACCTAAAAATAGAAGCTAAACAGTACTTTTTATTTTTTAATGCGTATTTGATTGTTTTCATACTGTTTTTTTTGCGATAAAGTTCCGGGCACGGTTTTTTCGAAAATTATGCTTCTGGGTCCCGGTTTTAGACCTCACGGGCACCACTCTGGAATTTAATGCCAAAAGCATATGTGGCTGCTGAACAACAATGGGAATGGATTTTCTGAATAATAGGGGGAATGTTGTTTTGGAGCACCCATTGAAACGGCGTGTAACAATAGCAACGGCCCATATTCGAAAACACCCATGGATTTGTTATGTATATCTTAAACTAATCTATAATTTAAAGAATTTTGTCCGATTTTAATTTTACAGCTACATATAAATTTGGTGTGGAAAAACAAATTGATCAATCAGGACGAGTCATAGTCAATTACCTTGGTATTAAGGGCCGTGTTTGTGATACAGGCTGGTCTGGGGCAGCAGCGCGGGTCGTGTGCCGTACACAAGGGTATCAGAATGGGATGGTATACAGTCATTCTCATTCATCGTCGAGATATTATTGGCACCACGATGATCCCTATTTAGTGAATAATGTTCAATGCCGAGGGACAGAGACTGATTTAAGTCAATGTACTTTTGATGGACCGACCAAATTAGGAAATTGCTCTGGAAATGATGCTGGGTACTTATGTTATAACACTGGAGGTGAGTACATCATTTGATAAAGTAAATATATCCGATAAGCCTAATTATTGAACATTATAATCACGTCACGGTGGTATTTTGAGGGTCGAAATTTTTCGGAGCGGGTCAGAAAAACGACCGGTGTGGATGATTAGCCCATCCATAGTACTAATACCTAATGGTAATTTTAAAATCGGCCAATCGGTGCGATTTGAGAAAAATCGATATTTACAAAAAATTGGCGCTTCGAAGACTTCAAAAAGAGATAGAAAAAAAATATTGGTATTTTTAAGTCCTTGGGCCTGAAAACCAATGGGATAGGTCAAGGATCCATGTTCCTAACCCAATTAGCTTCCGAGTTATGAGTGATCATGCTGTGTACAAATTTGCGCATTTTTGAACACTCATAATTCGGAAAATTATTGGGTTAGGAACATGGAACCTTGACCTACCCCATGGTTTTCGGGCCCAAGGAATTCAAAAATACCAATATTTTTTTTCTATCTCTTTTTGAAGTCTTCGAAGCGCCAATTTTTTTGTAAATATCGATTTTTCTCAAATCGCACCGATTGGCCGATTTTAAATTTTTTAGGTATTAGCACTATGGATGGCTAATCATCCACACTGGTCGTTATTCTGACTCACTCCGAAAAACTTTCAACCCTCAAAAATATGCGCACTAGAATATCTATATTGACTATATTGGTCCTAGGGACACCAGAAGATCTAACATTTGATAATATCAATTTAAGCCTCCGTTTTACCTACAGTATTATTAAATCTTTACGAGGGTCTAGAACTGAGGAAAAGGGGGCCCTGTTAACTGTTTTCGGACTTATTGCAACCATTTTACGTTTTCGGCAAAATATTCGACTGTAACCGTAAGATAGTCGAAGAAAAATCCGTCAGTTTTACATTTTTTTCTTCCAATGTGTTTTTTCCCGTATGTAAATTACTTATGTTTATATTTTTCAGGAATCCAATATAGACTAGTTGGAGGCTTTGCTCGTCATGTTGGTCGTGTCGAAATTAAGATTGGTGGAATTTGGGGGACGGTTTGCGGTATTTTCTGGGACAGCCGGGATGCTACTGTTTTCTGCAAGTCTCAGGGTTATAATGATGGTGCTGTATCCTATGACCCTTCGTACAGGAATGGTACTGGTACAGTTTGGATCAGCCGCGTTTTCTGTAAAGGGGACGAAACCGCTCTTCATGCATGCCCTCATACTGGGTATAATAGTTCATTTGGATCTTCTTATGTGGAGCGATATTGTAACCGGCACAGGCAGGATGCGGCAGTCTTCTGCTATGATAAAGGTAAGACCAGGACCTAAGGACCTAATATCTAGAATTTTGTAAAGCCTCCGACACTGATGAAACTTATTTAGGGGGAGGGGGGTTGACCCCCTAATTTCGCGCTCCGTGAATTGGGAAAATCAGCTTAACCTGATCGTGAATTGCCGTAATCTGACTAACGTGATCCGTGAAATCCACTATACCCGTGTTTCGCGAATTAAGCCCTTTTTACATTTTCGAGAAAGCCACCTCTTACATACCGTGATTCGTAGAACGCTCGGGAATCGTGAATGTTAAAATGAATTTTATGGAAAAATTTTACTATGATTTCGATAAACATTTAAAGTGCCAATACGGTCGCAAAATTCCGCCAGCCATAATGACCGGTTCAAGATTTCGCTGTGCTGTGACGTAACTTTAAGATATATTAATGATTTAAGATTTATGAATGATCAATGTAATTCAGAATTTTCCTAGGTTGCTGGCAGCACTTCAAGTCCACTCAAGTTAGAAAAGTATGAAGAAAAATGACTCTTCAGGATAGGCCTATAAATTTGCATTCTAGTCGCCTATATTTTCTTTTTTCTTAAGAGATGTTTGATTGGGTTCTAGGACAATTTGTCCCAGGACAATTCGCCACTGGACAATTGTCCCCAGGACAATTTGCCCCGAGACAACTTGCCCCCGAGACAATTTGCCACGAGAAAAATTGACCCGGGACAATTTTTTGGATAACATTCTAGTCATCTGGGGGCAAATTGTCTCAGATTCAAATTGTCTCGGGGCAAATTGTCCTGGGGGCTAATTGTCTCGGGGGGGGGGTAAATTGTCCCGGGCGAATTGTCCTGATACCGTTTGATTGACCATAAACCTATCAACGTTTTTTTAATTTTTTCCAGCTCGATTGAATCTACTACCGAGACTTAGTTATGGTACTGTTGAAGTTTATAAAGATGCGAAGTGGGGTACTGTCTGCTCTGACAGTTGGGACGACAGTGATGCCACAGTTATTTGTACCGAATTGGGATATAAATATGGATTGGCCGTTCCTAGGTAACATATTTAAGCGTGTTTATATGAGCCGCGTTTTTTCACAAGGGAGTCAACCAATAAACCGGCACATGTCCGTTATACATGTACAGAAAATATGACATGATGACGAAAAAATTGGACTGAAGCTGCAAGCGCTATCGCGCGCTCGGCGACCGGGCCTGCTATATCTCCTGTACTTATTCTTAACATATGAGCAAAACGATTTTGTAGTTTTGTCCATTGGGGTCTACGTAGTCAGGCGTATTAAGAAAATATCATATGCGTATGCGTAGTTGGAGGTTATGGGGTTGCGCATGTGCAATTATGACTAGTAAACCTTTAATAACTATATAGGTAACGGTTGTTTTAAGGCCATAAATGAACTGTAGACAGAACAAAGTATGCATCATACCAAAAGCTACTGTTATTTGAAAGATATGCGCTTGCGCAGCTCTTACAATTTAACTTTGTATGTGCATAGCTCGGACCCTGGGTGAACGCAAAATTATACTCCCCTTGACAATTTTCGTTTCAGTGAGAAATCTCTTAAAAAACTTGGGTTAGAATTTCATGTAATTAGAATATCAAACGTCTTAACTAAATTGTGGCATTATCACAATAATAAAACACGTGGAAGCTTTGTTTTAAGGACATTGTGTCCTTAAGGCACGCTCATGCTAACAATCATAATTATGTAAATTAATCTTATGCTTATCTTATGAGTCTTATGACATTGTCTTGTGTTGACATTCTGTCTATCATGTTTATAAATAAATCCAAAACTGGGCCGATTATTTATGCCTCAACTGTTTATGCTTCAAGTTGTAACGATTATGCTCCTTTATCAGGTCAGCTTTTGGAGCTGTGAATTCGTCCATCCTCATGAGTGGAGTCAAATGCTCCGGAAGTGAGGAGTCGCTCCTAAATTGCAAGCACACTGTAGTAACAGACTCAAAGTGCTCAACTGGATACCAAGCTGGAGCCTACTGTACCATGGATAAAATTATCGACCCAGGTAAACAAAATAAATATCAGTCACAAAGAGAATCGTCGAGATTACCTCGTGTCATGACTTAATTAATGACTTATTTTTATGACTGAGTGATCACTTAAACGGACATGTTCTGCTTTTCAAAATTAAATTTGGAGCTACATTGATTTTCCCTAAATCGTATAATAAAAATAGGAGATCCTGTTTGTCCTATATTTGATGAAATTCTGCATTGATTCCTTAATTTCTGGCCATATATCTTTTAATTAATACGATTTTTATGAACGTGAGATACTTATAACTACCGGTATTAGTTTTTTTGTGCTACAAGGTGGGCAAAAATAATAGTTTTAGCTCACTTGGTATACGAAGTGAGCTCAGTGCACAGTGGCGTATTTTCCCATTAATATGATAATTCAAAATTGTTGATTTTTTACCTCTTGATAATTAATGTAATGTTGCATTGAAATATTAACTGGGTCTTATTAAAAATATTTTTTATTCAAAAAATGCCTCCTATATTATATTTTTTTCTCTCGTAAAAGTCCTCTATTTCCTATAAATATAAGTCAAGGAGTCAGTGTCACTATAAACAATAATATTATTTTGATAGATTATGATTCTCGTGTCATTGTTACGATTATAAGTATGTACTATCTTTTAACCTCCTGCACTTAAATTAGGCTATAAGGCCTACTAAAGGGCTAATCATAAGCCCTTTCAGTACATTGGTTATATTTTTGGATTAGGTTTGGTAATTATATTTTGCGACCACGTTAAATTTGGATTTATGCCAAATAGGCTACGTAAAATTAACTTGTGACTACTACTATACATCTACTATTGTTTGATAACATTGGATCAAATCTATGATTAAATGTTAATGCATGATATAAATTACCAGTTTGAAAATATCATACTGAAGATTTCTGCAGAAGACATTGCAGTAGATGAATAAAATCCTAAAATAGCGCTGCTTATACTTTCAAAGAGGTCTTCTATTCTATCAGCTTTGAGATTATAACTTACTTTTGACTACTCTGCATTCTGTTAAGCCCATGACCAGAAAAAAAACGTGCCCGGTAGCGCAAAAACCGCAACCCGGTATACCCCATGTATACCCTCTGTAAGAATGTGCTTCTGAGAAAATTAAGAAAGAATAAATGTCAGCTTAAATTTTACTTTGTCCTATGTACACTTTCAGAATAGGGATATTTCAGAAAATATTAAAAAAAAGTACCCTTTTCCACTTTAAATAGTTATTTTTCGTATTATAACAGGATCCTCAGAGCCCTTATGCTTAATATTTTTGCAGAAATAAAAATGATGTCGTTTGTTAAAGGAATTCATTTGGAAATTACTCTCATCCATTAGCTTTGAATTAAAGTTGTCAAACAACTTTAAATCAAAAATTCAAAGAAATATTTTGCTAATTTATTTGTTTCTTCTTTCAGGTTTCATAGCAAAGTTATCAAAAGACAATTATGCTAGTGCTTATCATGGAACTATAGAGGTGAACTCATTTGGTGTACTAGGACGTATTTGTAATAATTACTGGGATGTCCAGCAATCAAATGTTTTTTGTAAACAAATCGGTTTCAAAGGTGGTGTGCCTTACCAGCATTCGTTTTATACCTTCAATCAGCCACCAGTAGTTTTAAGTAATCTCACATGTTCTGGAAAAGAGGCTTCTTTGGATAAGTGTACTTACACAAACTGGGGTGATAATTATACGTGTACCCAACAAGGAGCTTCGGCAGGGGTGCTCTGTTACAATTCAACAGGTACGTAGTATCTGGATATATCAAAGTCTCTATTCAAGATTTATCATAGTCCCTATTCATTATTTATAGTCCCTATTCATGATTCATAGTCCCTATTCATGATTCATAGTCCCTATTCATGATTTATAGTCCCTATTCATGATTTATAGTCCCTATTCATGATTTATAGTCCCTATTCATGATTCATAGTCCCTATTCATGATTCATAGTCCCTATTCATGATTCATAGTCCCTATTCATGATTTATCAAGTATTATTATAATAATTTAAGTACCGTAACAATCTTTTATTACAGGCGTCAAGTACAGACTAGTGGGTCCAACCAAAACTTCAGGGCGAGTTGAAATTTCTTATGATGGAAGATGGGGTACAGTCTGCGATTGGGGTTGGAACGCCGCTTCAGCAGCAGTTTTATGTCGAACACTTGGATATGTGTCCGGTATCGGATACAAAAATTCAGCTTACGGTCGGGGAACTGGCCCAATATATCTCAACCAAGTTAGATGTAAAGGAAAGGAAAAGACTATTTTACAGTGCCAGAATTCAGGGTGGCAAGTTCAAAGGATGTCTTACTATTGTCGATATCATAGCCATGATGCGTCAGTGAAGTGTTTTAATGAAAAATTCGGTAAGATATTTGGAAGATCTCGAAAATGAAACTTAGAGGGAAATGGAAAATTATGCACTGGTAAATGAAATGCGCTGTACGCATGCAGGGGCCTGGAAATATTAAATGCGCATCGTTTCACATGTTTAGTACTCAATAGAGCTGAACATCGATAGATGCCTCTGGTACATAGCGCTCCCATAGCAGTCCCACAGCTAAAGTTTCGGTTTCGTATTCCCACAATACAAATTCAATCAAATTTAAAAAATTGTAAAAAGTCGAAACCGTATGATTATAAAAAAATCCTTCATACCAGTTGTAGATTATCATTTTGAGAGCCCAAAAAGTTGAACTGATTATATTGCTTACCGTCTAGATTTCGAGATAGTGTGAGTTTTCTAAATATTAAAAAAATTTGTGTATTTTCGCAGTTTTCCGGACAACGATTTGGTAGTTTTTCTTAGTATGCATCTGACCCCCAAAAAATATTCAAAAACAATATGACGATTATGCCTTCAAATTATGATATCTTAGCTATGTATGTCCAGAATATTGAATCTAAATCTCATTTATTTTACCAAACTTCAGCCTATAATGCCACAGGTAATGAATTTTAATGCACTATATTTGAGTTGGCCACTAAAAAAGTAGTATTAACAATAGCGTTGGCCCAGCACATAAACTTTAACTTTTTCAATGCTAATTCCCAGGCTACGGTCGCGATGTAAAGCACTCAACAGCGTATATATAACCTGCGTGTGGAATGGCGTAACAATAATCTTTAAAATTCATGAATACTGCCACAGTGCCACTTAATTACTAATGTTAAAATCTCATTTAGAGACTATTTCAGCTATAATTTGCAAAAAAATACTCCCCTCGGCGCAAAAAGTATCAACAAATTTTGCGAGAGCCTTTGGCGTTCGCGATATTAGGTTAATTCATTTCATGATTTTTTTTTAATTTATAGTTTTTTTATTTTCAAAAGACACAATTATACAGATTTACATTTTTAAAAATAGCAATTATAATAATTGAATGAAATAAATTAAAAAAATAAAAATAAATGATCCAAAACAAAAATAAAAAAAACACGAAAGGAATATATAATTTAAAGTTTTTTAAATAATTGAGATTAAGAAAAAAATAAAAAATAAAAATAAATAGCTTCCATGATTTAGATGAACAGCATACGGATTATTTCCTGTTTCTCTCCTCAGTGCACCCGCGGTATTTTTCTCTTCAATTTTTTTTTAAATTTTCAGACGTTAAAAAGATTCGGCTTGTCGACGGAAGTTCGAAAGATGAAGGTCGTGTCGAGTTATACGTCAATGGACTTAACGAATGGGGGACTGTCTGTGATGATCTGTTCGATGATAAAGATGCAACTGTTCTATGCCGGTGAGTAAACGTTATTGAAAGTCAGCTCAGTAGGTAAATTAGGATACAAGAAGGTACAGGTTCGATTCCCCCATTAACCTGCTGATTGGTTTTAGAATAATATAGTTGAAAAAAAATTATCAATAACTTTTGTTACCAGATCTTTAGATTTTGCAGAATTTTCTCTCATTTTTTGACAGATCTTCAAAATTTTCTTAATTTTTGACAGATCTGCAGAATTTTCTCAATTTTTGACATGATCATAAGTTGGCACATAGACTAATGTAGAGGGGGTAGTTTAGATAAAGGTATACTTTTTAAACATAACTTAGATTATATATGATCTCTTTCTCTGTACATAGGCCTATTTAATTTATGAGCTAATTGTGTGCCTATTTGCGGTTTAAAAAAATTAATAATCATTTTAAATACACAATTGGGATGTCAAAATTGGCGAGGGCAAAAT
>JAUCNG010382147.1:0-11091 GCA_032353305.1 Cephalothrix spiralis
TCGCATTTTGCTGTACTAAAAGACCTTTAAAATTGAACTTGAAAAACCGCAGGCCATTATTTGTCTCAGAGCGTTGTTCTTAGACTCATTTAAGAGGGAAAATGATATAGTTCTGGATGGTTATCTACTTCCAGAAAATTGCTGCCAATCTACTTGTGTACTAAAAAAATCGGAAAAAAACTCAAAGTGCATCACTTTTGTATAGGTTGATTGCACCTCATGTCCTGTAATGTGTTAAATAAGTAGCCTATATGTCGCTATTGAATTTAAAAGTCTTTAAGATTAATAAAATTGTCAAGATGTCAAAAATTCTCACACTTCGAATTTGTCAAGATTTCGTTTTGGTCATTCCAGGCCCTTCGATTTTCTTCAGAAGTTGTGTTAACCAAGAAACTAAGGAATACCAAATGCCCCAACTCCCATCACTTCCAGAGATATTAGCCTCCCAAAAATGGGTCGTTTACGCTCTATTTTGCCAGGCGTGACTCACATTTTCATAACCCACACCTTACAAAATTATCAATTATGAGATAACTATCAGGTATATTACCTTACTCTTTTGGGGAACGTCTCTATAGTCCGAAGATTTATAGGTAGGGAATTTTGACTTAGATTTTTTTTCAAAATATTTAAAAACTGAAAATTATTTTCTGGGTGTTTCACACAAAAATAAGTCCAAATCATTTTTACTTTTTTATTACCTGGTACTTAGGGTTAGGTTCTGTTATAGTGTTTGGGATAGGTTTTTGGTTAGGGTTAGGGTTCCGTTATTTTATTATATTTATCTGACATTTGTTAACTACATATTTTTGTTTATATTTTCAGGTAAGCTTTCATTGATCTTCATTGATTTTCTAAAAGGTAGTAGTATTTTTAGTCAATCATATATATTTATAATTATTTATATATCAGAAGAAGTTATAATCGAATCGAACGGTTATTAAGAAAGCAGCTAATTCTGTATCCAAATTATACCGTATTTGCCTAATAAGTATCTAATTGCGCGTAATCCCATATTTTACCTTTTTCCTAGTCTTGAATTTTTTTTACTATAGTACGTGTATTCTGCTTGAGCTGGTTTTTGATTTCCACAGTTCAATTTTAACTGAAGTATTCACTTAATAGTGATACACTTTAATTTCGCGCCATTATACGGTAGTCTACCAACCGCGATTAAAATACTCCAAACGCTTGATTTCTCAGGATAACGGTATTCTAGTCATTTAATTCTAGTCATTTAATTCTAGTCATTTAATTCTAGTCATTTAATTCTAGTCATTTAATTCTAGTCATTTAATATTCTAGTCATTTCATAATTCTAGTCATTTCATAATTCTAGTCATTTCATAATTCTAGTCATTTCATAATTCTAGTCATTTAATATTTATTCGTAACTAATCAAAATTTTGTTTTTCGTCATAACTTTCTAATTTCAGGATAATTTATTTGTTCTTTTTATCTTTATATCAATTTTAAAATCAATTTGAATATGAGTGCTATGGCTGATGTTCCGAACTTAATTGCCATGATTGAACCTAATCCCTATGCTAATAACTATCAAATTTTTGAAATAATAAAAATTGTTGGTTTAAATGAAGACCGTAACAAAATAATTAATATAATTCTTGATAAATATCCTGTATACCTTGACTTTGTCAAATTAAACGCATCCAATAACTATAAATTTCTAAAAATGGCTAAGAGAGCTTGTGAACGAATTACTAGTTTAAAAAAAAATCCAAGTAAATCAAATAAGGAAAAATTAGATCAGTACTATAATTTGCAATTTAGACCTGATATGTCCAATGAAACACCCTTAAATATCGCGCCTGAAAATTCCCAGCTATTCGATCGACTGGTGAATGAAAATAAAGATCTTAAAAAAGAAAATAAATCATTAAAAAGAAGCTATATTGTTCTTGAAAAGGGTAATGAGGAACAGCAAAAAGAACTAGAAGCTTTGGAAGCTCTACTAGAAAAAGAAAGTGAGTCACGCCTTGCTTTAAGTAAAGAATTAGATACCATCAATAAGAATGAAATCAATAAAAAAAACGCAATTTTAAGA
Organism: Cephalothrix spiralis; assembly: GCA_032353305.1. Taxonomy (NCBI): domain Eukaryota; kingdom Metazoa; phylum Nemertea; class Palaeonemertea; order Archinemertea; family Cephalotrichidae; genus Cephalothrix; species Cephalothrix spiralis. Next base: position 2,066 of record JAUCNG010382147.1, read on the forward strand.
AATATTAAGATAAATAAAGAACTTGATGAAAAAAATAGGAAAATAGAAATACTTGAACAAAAACTAGTTGATATCAGAACAAAATATAGTACCAACAAAGTTCGGAACATCAACCGTGACAACAAAAGAAAGAAGGAACAGCTCGAAAGCAAAAAGTTGAAGATCCACTCATTAACCATGGACTTGGAAAACCTTAAGTTAGATATACAAGATTATGAAGATTTAGTAATTGCAAAAGATCTAGAGGTTTCTGATTTGATGGCAGATAAAAAACATTTATTAAGTAGCATCTCTTCAATAAAATACCGAAAGAAGCAATCAAAATTAAAACTAAGTGCCTTAATAGGAGATGAAAAACATCACGAAAATGTTCATTTCATGAACATATCAAAAGAGTTATTGCAAGCTAGAACTAGGCTAGAAAGAAAAGATTTAGAAATTCGCGATTTAAATGCGTTACATGCATTAGTAAATTGTGAATCTGTAATAACATATGAAAACGGTCATTATACTAATGCTATTCGGGAATGTATAATGAATTTAGTTTCTTGCAATGTTTCAATATCTAAAATTAACAATGTAATTCAGATTGTATTAGCTAAATTGGGAAATCTATCAGTTAACGGTCCCCTTCCTTCCATATCTTTTATATCTAAGTTAATGTACGAGGCAAATACTCTTGCATTCAACCAAGTTCATGAGGAAATAATTAAATCTTCGTCTAACGCCGACGGGGAATTGAACCCTGAGTCTGTCGATGGTAATACTTTTCATTTTGACGGCACAACAAAATTCCATAGAAATTACGAAAATTATCAAATGACTATCGGAAATCGAAATTTCACTTTAGGCCTCGATGAATTAGGTAGTTCAGATGCAGAACATCAGTTTAATCATTTCATTGGTAAATTAAACCAGTTAAAAGACGCGGTAATTAGTTGCAATCCTAGTATGGAATTAGACAAAATTGTAGAAACAGTTATCATTTCGATTCAAAGTACCATGACAGATCAGGGATCAACAAACCCCGTCTTTTTGAGGAAACTTGCTGCTCTTCGAGAAGAATATCTTCCTTCTTTCTATAAGAATTGGGACAAATTAACAGATGCTGCAAAGGAAAAGGTTTCCCTCTTATCTCATTTCTATTGCAAAATGCATTTAATAGTAAATTGGGGCTCTGAAGCATCGAAAACCTTAGCCGTATTTGATGACTTGGTCTCTGAAAAACCAGACTCAAATGCCCCCATCTTTACACAGAACAGTGAGGGTGGAGGCAGTCGCCTCGTCAGGACTGCTGTTAAGGCACTCCATGCTTCAGGGTGCGATTCAGCAGGTGTTGAGCCATTCTTTAACTCTTTTTTATTGGGTAGGGATAAACAGAACCTTTTTGTGCCTTTTAAGGGTAATAGAGTTAATATATTATTTTATAATGCGGCTGCTTGTTTCTATCATCGGGATGACATAATAGATTTTCTTGAAAATTATCCAAATAAAAATAATTTGCTGAAGGCTGTTTTATATGACTGTCAAACTAAATCAAATATAGCTGGGGTTAAGGCATTAGGTATAATAGATAAGATTATTACTGGGCCATTTTGGCGATTAATAGAAAGACCAGATATGTCGATTTTAGATCTGAATCCATATCTTGAAACTATGAAAAATAAGTTTGTAGCATGGCAAATTGATTCGTCTCAGTTATACCGCGGTGATGTATTATTTGATGATGTAGAAATTCATAAAGATGTTATGTACGAACAACTTTTTAAAGATACTAAAGATGTTGAATTAGATTCGTTATGCATTCAAGCTTTGGAATTAATTTTAACTAGTCTTTTGATAGTTTTAGAAAACCAGGCAAAGGATCAACTCCCTGGTGGAAAGTATTATAAGCCTTCTGCAATAGTTATCGAAAAATCAAAAAATGTCCCGTGTACAAACAAGATATCTGAGAGAGATTTTGCCATGCTCGACATGCTAGTGCGCTCAAAACCTGCTGGTACTGTTATGTTATTCGAGACCATAATTATGTGGGTCAACAATAGGACAACCCAATGGCTTGATTCTAAAACAGATGCAGAAAAGGAAAGATTAATGTCAAATGCTCGGAAAAGTGCTCCTGCGGCAAGGAAAAAATTTATGGAGCACAATTTAAAAATAGTTAATGAGAGGAAGGCACTTCAAACAGCCAAAGAGCAGGAGAATGCTACCTCAAAGGCAAAGGCGTATCAGAACAAAGCCAAAGTAATTCAAGAAATTTGCCAGTATGGCTCAGTTTGGGAATCCGAAAAAATTATAGACGATAAATTGTCTAAATTGGAGAATGATAAAGAAAAAAAAGCGGCGTTAGTTGCCCAATTAAAATTTCACAAACAAATCTTAAATTCTAAAGGAGAAAAAATTTGGTTTCAACAATCCCAAAACACTATACCATTTCAAGTTACTGAATTAACCGAGCATTTGAAATTAATCTTGAAAGAAAACCCTCAAATTGAGTCTGTTGATAAAGTCCCCCGTAATGACGGAAAAGAACCAAAAGTCCCGTCCGTCAAGTGTCTTGAGTCGAGGTCAAAAGATATAGAAGAAGCAAAATTAGTTTCATTTGCTAAATTAATGCAACAACGCGTAAAAAGAGCAGCTGAACAAACGCAAAGAAATTTAGAAAGTTACGTAAAAAATCCAAAATTTTTGGTAGGAAAAAGTTTTAATCATAAATGCGCTTATAAAGATATTGATACCGGTGATCGCCATATCGAATGGTGCAAAGGAAAAATCTCGGACATAAACGATAAACACATTGATAAATTAGATAAATTAGAACATGAAAAAATGCTAAAACTCGAATTTTATATGAACTACGATAACTTTCCTGGCCCCGACCCGAAAGACCCTGGATTGATGTGGAATATAAAGGTCTTTTCCGCAATTAAAAGTGGAGACTTTATTGTTTATGATTGATTTTCGTGTGCATGTATGACACGGTGTGTTTAAAGGCCAAAGAAGTTAAAAAAATACTCACTCGATGAAAATTTGGATTTTGGTAGCTGTAAGCGTCCACTTTAAGGGCCGAATGCGCAGGAAATCGTAAAATCAATATTTGTCGAGATCTGTTTCTATCAGTCCGTAATACAATTATATGACGTAAAATCAGCCGTTACTTGTTTTCGATTCATCCATGCGCAGTGCAAAAACTGAAGTACGCATGCGCAGATCTCGACAAATATTGATTTTACGATTTCCTGCGCATTCGGCCCTTAAAGTGGACCCTTTCAGCTACCAAAATCCAAATTTTCATCGAGTGAGTATTTTGTTGAACTTCTTTGGCCTTTAAACACACCGTGATGAATGTGAGTTTGAATCAGAAGTTGAAATTTGTAAGTATCGTTGTGTGATTGTTGGAGGGACTGCATCTGATTTAGAAAATGCAGCATCTGTTAACTTACATCTTTCAAATCATTTTTTCTTTTATCATCAGCCTAGTCAGTGAATTTACATTTTCTAATGAAGTCTTGGTTTTGTTACTTTCCTCTCGAGTGCGTAGCATAACTGAATAACTTGCATTTTAATATGGATGTTCCCTGACCTAGCTGTTTCCTACATCATATTTATTAAATCTGCATCTTCTGATAAAGCCTTGGTTTAGTTACATTCCTAATATTAGTGCGTAGCTAAACGGAGGATCTTGCATTTTAATATGCAAATTTATTAAATTTGTTGTTTGATCCTATAGCACTGAAAATTCTTTCTCTGCTATAGGCTCAATATTTTCCGGAAAACGTATATACATTGATGGATTTTTATAAACTGTGTTGAGATTTTTACCGATAGGGATTATCTTTGTGCGGTTTAAAATTGTACAAAAATGTATACTTCGTTTTAGCATTTGTTGGAGCATTTCTGAATTATACCAAAACTGTGCTAAATTTTTTACCGAAACGGGATTTCTTCAGTGTGGTTTTTAATCGTTCAGAAATATTGAATTGTGTCACTATATCTATATTCATACACAATTGCACGGAAAAATTGGCGAGGGCAAAATTGGTACATTTTTGCCCCCCCCCCCCCCACGGTTTTGCATATTGGCTGACCGTAGTTGACCCCACAAACTTTAAATTTCTGGAAAGGTCTTGAAAAATGCTGATCCTCGGGGGTTCAGATTTTGGCCCCACCCACTTGGTGGGTGGGGGACGAAAACATGATTTTTAATTTAGGGGATTTCCCTATGTAAAAAATCACGTTTTTTGCCTCCACCCCCATCAAGTGGGTGGGGCAAAAATCTAAACCCCCGAGGATCAGCATTTTCCAAGACTACCCGCCAATATGCAAAACCGTGGGGGCGGGGGGCAAAAACGTACCAATCTTGTCCTCGCCAATTTTCCCGTCCAATTGTGAAAAGTTGATAATATTTTCTATCTTCCGTGTATATAGAGGCTCCTGCAAATGTACCTTATAAGGGGGGTCCCAACATTAGAATCAATTAATTATCATTAACTTGTTTAAAAGTAGCATAAACAGTGTTTCTCTATAAAATGTATAACAGCTAGATTTTGCATAATTGTAAATATTATTACGAAATTGTGAGGTTTTGAAATCTATATGAGAAATTTTAAAATTATAAAGATTCGTTTTTTTGTAACAAAATATTGACCCAAGATAGGATTCGAGAAATAAAAACCGAAAAAATCGTCTCGCTTTGCTCGGCTCATTTTTTATTACCGGTATATAAATACCAAATATTGCACTTCTGTTGACTGGTCTAAAATAATGTTTTCGACAAATTAATTAAAAAACTTGTAAAGTCATGAGAAAATGTGAGGAAAACATAAAAATACGTTCAGTTATAGCATGGTTTTCTCTTTGGTGCATTATTCCCCTAGCCTAAGTCTTATTTATAATGTTGAATTTTATGACGAAATCTAGCTGTTTTAAATTCTATTGTGATACACTGTATATTATTATTCATAAATCTAAGTATAACATTCTAGGTTTTCGCATTACTTAAGGGGAAAGAAACAAATAGGCCCATATCTTACTTGCTCTAGGCCGAGATGGTTGGATCGAATCTAAAGTTGGGCTGCTGCTAGAGAATTTGTTTCTTGAACCTTGTGATAGGTACACAATGTAATATATTTATGTATTTATTTCTTCAGAATCATGTCGTCTACTCAAAACCGAATTTTGATTTGTGGTTCATCATATGTCTATCGGCAAAAGAATTGGATGGAATGTAGTCAGTTATCGTTTGGAGAGAATGTCATGATTGCTGGTGTTGGTGGCCTAACGTGCAGAAAACTAGTGCAGCCCAATCTCATACTGAACCCCAGGACGGGCACCTTTAGAGAAAATTGGACCCTTAAAGCCAAGCAATTCTATGCTATGGTTACTCAAGCAAGGCCAGAGTATGTTGTGCTGACCATCGGTGGTAACGACTTGAGCCTGCGGCCTGCCTATGAAGTTTATAATGACCTGGTTAAGTTAAGTAATATTTTATTTTCAAGTTACAGTGTTAAAAATGTAACTTTCATTTCCGTTTTTAGGAGAAAGAAGGACAGGCATCTAAGTGAAGAAGAATTCAACGACAGGGCGAAAGATTTAAATGAAAGAATGAAAGAACTAAACTGTAATGATTCTCGTGTACTTTTCAGGTGTTGTCCATACATGGGTGGCGATATCCATGATATCGATGGTGTTCATTTAAATGAGAAAGGGAAAGGCAAACTCCACGGCTGTTACTTAAAGATTGTAAGGAACATTAATCAAGGATTAGTGCTCGGTATCAGGGGTTAATCAAATGTGTATGAAACGATTTTGAGCGCTATTTATCTCGTTTTCTCTTCAATTTTATAGAACTTTAGAACTATATTTTCATCGATTTCTCTTAATTTTTCCTAACCGAATTTAATCTTCAATTCGCTAGACAATGGAATTTGATCATGTTTTTTCTCTCGTGCTAAGGACATTTGATTAAATTCGGCCATGGCCAAAGGAATGAAAAATCGAGAGAAATCAAGGAAAATAGCCCTTCATAACCCTTCTTATAACCACAAGACCAGGTAAAGCCCAATCAAAATCCATTCATTTATTCTTCTTCTATGCCTTAAATTTTTAAAATGCCTGCCTCGCTGCGCTCGGCTCAATAACATTTTTTTGGTCTAATAAAATAAATAGGTAAATCTTTCGACTTCTTTAAAATAAAGTTTTATTTAATTCTTAATAATGGAGTTAAGCTAGATCACTAAATATTAGCTAACACTGCTACACCTCAACACGATGGTATACTAGTGCAGGAGTCCCTTATTCCTTTCCTAATGTAGGTCCTAAACAAATATTAAATTTGTCGTAAAATTCATTATGTCCCCACAGACCCATGGCTGTAGTGTGCGAAATGCGATCATTGTAATATGGTTGTGTATCGATGACAAAATTATATAAACAAGGAGAATAACGCTCAAAATCATTTCATTCCTTTCTATTAACCCCTCTTGCAAAGGGAAAGAGTTGGAAATGTATTTCATTGCTAAAATTGACCCCGAAGATCAAAAATATTAATTCTAGTACAAATCGGGATTGATAAATATAAAATAGTATTTTAAATTAAAATATTTTAGGTTTTCGCATGTTAAAGGGAGAAACAAATAGGCCCATATTTTACTTGCTCTAGGCCGGGATGGTTGGATCGAATCTAAAGTTGGGCTGCTGCTAGAGAATTTGTTTCTTGAACCTTTGAGATATGAAGATCAAAAATATTTCTACAGTGTAAAATAGAATATATCCATTAACCTGTTAAGTTAGATAACACTGTAGTTCAAATCCGGGTTGCCACTTGCCAAGGGATTTGTTCATGAAAAATCCGAAATTTCGAAAATAAACTTAACATAAAACTTTTGTTATTTGTCCATGCTTATAGACCAATTTCACATTAGAAACGTTTGCTTTATTAAGTTAGGGTTAAACCAGTGGTTAAACAAAGTCTTAGTTAGTCGCTCATCAGTATGCCTATCAGTAAATGTTTTTAACGATGGAATACATTTTCGACCTTTTTGCCTCTTAATGTGCATCGGTGCCGCTCATTGTAGGCATAATTTCATTCGAATTTGCATAAAACCTAAATAATGCTGACTAAGCGCTTTTAAAATTGCTAGACCGTGATGGGAGGGTCGAATCCTCAGTGGCGCTGCTGCTAGCGGTTGGTATATTAATATTTAGGTAATATGTGGAACTACAACATTGACGATAGAAAAATTTAAAACAATAACCTGGGATGAAAGTCCTATTTAGTCCTATTTGCTGGTGGACTAAGCCCTATATTCTTCAAGAAATTTTCCTATATAGCAGCCCTCGCTGATTCGTCTGTTAAAGTGCACCGCGTATTGTATTTGTAAGTCTGTGTGTGTGTGTGTGTGTGTGTGTATACAGTATATTTTAAATTTATTTTTTTATTTTTGAAGATACAGGTAAAAAACAGAAAAGAATTCCACTGTCCGGTTATCCACAACAGCAAGGATAAGTATTATTGTATCGTCCCATTCATTTTATTCAATTAACATCATAAAATCTCATAAAAATTGCTTGAAAATCTCATAAAATATGGATAATTTTTACTAAAACGGAATGCCAAAACGAATATGCATGGCTTGAACTATGTTGGAAGATAACGTATGTTGAAATAGTTGTTTCTCCAAACGACGCAAGCGCTTTCGATGCAGATAACAACGCATACCCTGATGCTATGCTAAGAGCAACATTAGAGCTTCCTACTATAAATTCGTAATGATATGAATGTTTTCATGAAGATGACACTTATGACGGATTAAAGAAAAGAAAAAACATGTACAGTATTTCAACTCAGCATAATGCTACAATACCGTTTAAAAGGCCGGTACATGACTGAACATTAAATATTATTGACAATGAAAAATAATCATTTTCTTTTATTCTCTTTCAGTCCATACAGACATCTATTGGTTGACATCAATATAATAGTCTCTACTTAATGATCAAAGGATAACCATGGACAGGACTGTAATCACGCCAAATACTTCTGGAGCGCATGAGTATAATTTTATAATTTATTTTTGTCATGAAGATATAGATGTACATGTATGTCGAGATTCGAACTCTGGTCGCAGGATTTAGTCTACTTTTGCAATTTTTACTTCGTGTGTTAGGGCTCCGCGTATGATGTATATAATAGCTTGTACTTCTCGCGCTGCAGTGGTATAAGAGATCTACATCAGTTGAAATACCTGCAACATTATTGAATTGTTTCTCAAAGATAATTTTTACACCAACGTAATGCATGCGGTTATGAGACAAAAAAAATGAAACTTCTGCAAAAATGCTCAATTATAAGGATTACTTGCCTGTCAAAAGCTCTGAAGATGTTGAGATGGGCAGGTCTTATACTGAAATGACTGAAATAATACATTTCCAGGAATCTTACAGCTAGGAAAGACCTAGTCTGGTATACAAGACGTTACTCAATGCGGCAATTTTCCACATCGCGCAAGTTAATGTATAAATTAACGTTAATTCTTAGTCACAGCATTGCTATTTTGTTTGTAGGCATATTGTTCGAGTGCTGCGAATAGTGAAACGTTACAAGTAGGCTACAGAAAGGTTCCTCGACGATTAGTCCATAATAAGTTGAGAAGGATTGTATCCAGATGTCCTCAACGAATCGTCAGAAGAGTTATTCGCTACAAGAAAGTCATACAGTCATAAACGAATCAAAAATTCATAGGACCAAAAAGGAACATAAAATTAACAGGTAAACTTTTAATTCTCCTTTTTACTATCCTCTGAATATTTATTTTTTTCTAACTTTTTTCAAAGAAAATCACTTGATTACTTGAATTTAATTTCAAATTTTACCCTTTTTTGACTAGTCCGTATGATGTATTATATCATGCATCGATCAAACTATTTTTGCCACTAGCTAAGATCAGCTAAGGGGCCGTCTCATAATTATCGACACCTTTCTAAACGAAGGTTGTTTCGTTTAGAGGGGAGGGGGGGGGTTTTCT
>JAUCNG010382258.1:0-17526 GCA_032353305.1 Cephalothrix spiralis
TTGGGATGCGTACTATACTTTAGTCCATAGATTTTTTGTTTTTTTCACCACATTTTGGCCAAAAGTTGGGGGTGCGTGCGTACTATACTTAGAGGCGTACTATACTCAAGGTTTTACGGTAGTTAACGATTATAAGGATACTACGTCCAGACGTGTGCGCCGCCGCCGATTGATTTCTATTCGCCGCCCCTGATAAAAATCACCCGGCGCGCGTTCATATTTTCATTTCATTTCTTTTAAAAATTGACAGCAGGTCTTCAAAAACTTAAGATGTTTTTGTATAGCGCCGCCGCGCCCAAAAAGGATCGGACGCCGCCGAGCCTTTTCACGTCAGCGCACACATCTGACAACGTCGGAAATTACTCCAGCGTGCACCAATACGGTCAATATTATAAGACAATATTTAAAACAAAAGTGTCAAAATTTACCTGCTAAATCAACACAATTAATTACGGATTTCATACCGACTTTGTTCGTATTTGCGTCTTTCTGCTCAATGCGGATTGAGAAAATGGCATTTGACCTAAATCGAAACAAAATATACGTCACTGTTAAATTTTGGAATAGGTAAAGCCGGTGTAAAGGGTATCCGCCGGGGAGGGATGTCCGCCCCTATACATTTTGTATATGTCAGACTAAAGAAGCTGGTTTTCAATGTCCTACCTGGGGATGAATGTTCTACCATCCTATCTATTTTGTACATGGTAGGACATTGATCCCCATTACACCTGACCAAGAAAAATATGCTGAATCAATTAGACTCAAAATCAATAAACACAAGCAGGCCAGGTGGCCACTCAATTTTAATTAGACTTTTTTTCGCCACTTACAGGCTTTTGTCACAAATATCAAGCACGATAAAATTTAAAAAACAAGAAATGATTGTGGTTTTCAATCTGGCAATATCAAATACTAAAAAAGGCGGCCAAATAAACCTTAATTTGACGTAAATCCGCACCGTGTGCCTAGAATTGTGTTCGTCAAATCAAAACGGCACCTAAAATGGTAGCCCTTCTTCTTCTATATAGGGCGTCAGATGACTGGCTCCAATACACGATGGTCCGCTTGCTGAGCATTTACCCTTAGGCCTATAGACCTATCACACACTCTAATCTATTTTCTATATACCGATTAGCAGAAGGATTTTTACCCCGAAGGGAGGGACAGTGTCACACTCCACGTATTAAGCCTGACCGAGCCACCCATGAAGCTATTCGCTGAGGAACTTGCTTAAGGTTCCGCCCGATGGAAAGTGTTGTCGAATTCAAAGACCGATGTTCTACCACATAACCACCGAGCCACATGCCCTGACTGGGAGTAGCCATATTTCTTGGCATTGGATCATACCAAGTGCCCAAAATTTTGTATTTAGAATCAAAAGGGCGAAGGGCGCGCAATTAAGAATAATTAAATTTCAGTTTGTACATACCTTTCACGATGGGCCCTTAAATCGGGGGCCCCCATTTTTCTTGTTCGATCACCTTGTTCATACAGCCGTGCAATATCATCCTCACCTTTCACAACCATTTCAGATAAACCATCGACAAATCTTAAAAATAAAATGAATTTAAGTTCAAACAAATAGGGCTAATATATAATAAAAATCACATGGTGGCCTGTACGCAATCATCTAAAAAAAGGCAAAATTGGAGATCAGGGACGCCTACCTGTAATTTTGATACTTTACAATTCTGAGGACATTTTTTTTATCCAAATGAGGTTTTCATGAAATATAATTTTACGCATATGGGCCTACTCACATTCCAAGATGATTGTGTTCCCTGATTTTCATTTCGTTATTATGAGGATTCAGCAAATCTAGCATTTCTTCATCTTGGACCTTGAAAATGGGAAAGTAAAGATTACAGTATGTTTTTAACGATGTTCTTGAATTTGAAAACAACACCACTTCTTTGGATCTATGTATTTAGGCAAAGAATATTAATTTTTTTTCAACGTGTGTCTTTTTTTAATAATTAGAGATAGCATGATATTTATATACTTTCTAAGAGTTTAAATAAGCATACCGGTACCACATTAATACATATCAAAATATTTTTCAAAGATGTTCTTTAATGACATTAGTGACCAGGATTGGTCTACTTCAGAATTCCGGAACAAATATCACAAAAGACTTCGAATATTTCAAATTTTTTCCGGAAATTTATTAATTCCGGAATTGACCGCCAATTGTATAATTTCCGAATATTTTCAATCCAACCTGGACAACTTAATGAAGAGTCTTATAGGATTATATACACCTTCTTAAAAGTTAAATTAATTGAATGAAATATTTAAAAATAGATTTTTACCTCAAGAAATGTGACTGTAGTGAAAAATTCTTTATTTTGGGAAGCACCGATATGTTGAAATAGACTTTTATACAACTGGAAAATAAATAGGGCATGATTAGGTTAACAAGGTCCGTATATTATGGTGAGGAAGAAAAATATTTAAAAAAAAGGATTAAAACGCAATTTTAAGACACTCTCAAGCACTGAGATTATAGGTTTTTGATTCCTGTTTAAATTTTTGATTCATATGTATTTGGTTAAGTGTTAGTTATTGCAATTGTTAGGTCAAGTCAGAAAGGGAGATACCCCCAAAAAGGGCCTGCGGTAGTGTGATACGACGACCATGTGATCAATTTAGGTCTTTATATGATCTTTCAACGGTATAGGTAAATTATTAGTATATTTAAAGATACCTTGTTCAATACATCCTATTAAAATTATGCACTGAACTATATCAGTATCTACGTTCTCCGCGTAGAAATGTTCCGCCATTTTGTTCGTCGGTTGGCTAACGGATCATAAAAGTGATTCAATATTGAAGTTATATTCAAACGGCGCGCGAAGAATAAACTATCTAGGCAAAACGTAGATATTACGAAGTTTTAAAGGAGAACAGTATACGTTTTGTTAATCAATCCAGGGTAACTTTAAGAATTTGGAAAAAGAAGTTTGATAATTATACTTATATTATGGGTCGTATTTTGAGGTTTTATGCTGCTGTTGACTGATATTCATGCGAAGTTTTAAAGGAGAACAGTATACGTTTTGTTAATCAATCTAGGAAATAATACAAATTACCATAAGATCGACCCAAATTATCGTCCCGATAGGTTGCTATAAATGTCAAACAAATCGTATTTTATCGACAAAATATAAAGATTTACTAGCAACGGTTGATCTTAAAATTAGGATAAAACTATAAAACATGTGATATGTTGTCGAAAACAGATACTGTTATTAGCTTTGTTTTCTGATCAATGAGTACAGAATTTGAAGGCATGATGACTTAAGGATATGTTTTTGTATGAAAGCAAATTCGTATAAAAAGTTTGCTAAAGCAGTAGAGGCCTGCTTTCCATTTACATCCGTTGAAGTTTTTCAAGATTTATGTGTTTTTACGGCTTTGAGACAATATTTATTGTTATTTCGGATTTAAGAGAAGATGAAAATCAATTGTTCGGAAGATTTTTATGACGGTTTTTACTGAGACATTGTCATGTTGGATAAAAGATGACTTATTTTTATCTGATGTTGTCATGTTGATCTTTATAGATTCATGGGCCAATCAGTTTTAAGTGCGGTGTCATAACAGGGAAATGTTCCAATTGATTTTGTGTTGAGCGCTGGAGGTTGATCAAGTGTAAAGTGTGAGGAACTTCGCTAATTTTTTTATCAAGCAAGTGGAGACGCCGAATTTTAGCCAGCTGCTGTTGAATAATTGGTGTTTGCTGCTCCACCGTTAAACTTGTGTACATACTTTATGGCAAGAGGGCATTGCCCTCTTGTTTAGGTGTATGTTGTTTATGAGATATAACAGAGATACATACATGTATAGTCAGCAGCGTGTTTTATGTTTTTGGAACCGATAAAATAAGGATTTCTATTTTCTGTTAAGTTTAAGGTGAGTACCGGTAAATTAAAATCATTTTTAAGTTTCTAAATGTTTGTCCACTGCTTTGAAGTCTCATTGGATCTCCCTGGCACATGACAGAGATATATAATTGATAATTATACGATAAGAGATCATAAGGGAAGTTGAAGTATGCCTGTCGTTCAATTGAACTGTCTAAAGACAGATGAGATCAAATGCCAACATTTTGTGTGTGCCCTCCCTTTTTCTGTAATTATTTGAAATTGCAATGGTTGGGTCGTGTACAACTATTTATAATTTAATCTTTATTTCAATAGAACAATTGTCACATACCGTCAAAATTAATTACATTTAATATAAAAATAAAAAACCATTTGGAAGTTGCATAATGAGGTCTTCAGGTTTGTCTCAGCTTTCAGCTCATCTGGCTAAGATACTATAAGCAAAATAAATGTGAGGACTTTTTCTTCTTCTGAGTCATTGAACACAAACTATTTATCGATAAGTAAGACGTAAAAGATCGTAAAAATTGTTGACTTTTTTATTTTTTCATAGTTTTCATTTCATTAAATGAGTACATATGTATTCGTAATCTTTTACAAGTTTTTAGGAGAAAAGGGCCCAATTTTCTGAAAACTATGAGGCATGTATTAAGCAATTACTATATTCAGAATCAAATATAATTGCCCGTTCTAATCTTTTCCTGTAAAAAGAGCCATTGTTATAAAAAAAACATTAAAACAACTGTGAATTTAACAACCAAGGTCTCATATGAGACCTTGAATTACTGATGAAATAATAACGATATTATTCTGTCGATAATTACTAAGTGAATTTCCTTACAGGGATTCCAGTATCTAAATTCTTAATTGTATCCCCGAATAATCAAAGTGATGTCCAACACAGAATTTCTGATATTTCTATTTGTTTTGGTGATAAATAATTATTTTAAAATCCCATGTTGCACAGGATTACAATCGTATAAAAAAACATTAATAAAAAAAAGTTCCAAATCACATCGTTCATGCCGAAAGAGGAATTGCATGCACAAAAAAATATTGCAATTAAGACACTGAAGGATTGTTAATACACTTGGACGTGATGTGTCCCTAAAAAGATTTCTGGTATTTCTATTGGTTTTGGCGAGAAATAATTATTGTGTTTTTTATGATGATTTTTTTATATTTTCCATTAAAATAATTATTGTGAAATTTCAGACGATGGAGGAAGGCTGATCGATAAGCTGCTCAATGATTACAACCCTTTTCTCCGACAGTTAAGTTCCCAAATCACACAGTTCATATGGTATCTGGAATTGCACTTGGAATTAAGACTTAACGGAAAAGAGTTCGGACTGTTAGCATTTGGACGTGATCTCCCTCACAGGATTTCTGATATTTCTGTTGGTTTTGATGAGACATTTTTAGATTCCAAAAAATCACACCGTTTATCTCATGTCGACAAATATTGCAATTAAGACGCAACAGATGTCGAAATAGGAATTGCACTCATACAAATATTGCAATTAAGACCCAACAGATGTCGAAATAGGAATTGCACTCATACAAATATTGCAATTAAGACGCAACAGATGTCGAAATAGGAATTGCACTCATACAAATATTGCAATTAAGACGCAACAGATGTCGAAATAGGAATTGCACTCATACATATATTTAATTAAGACGCAACAGAAGGAGTACTGACTGTTAACACTTGGCCATGATGTCCAACACAATATTTCTTATACTTCTATTGCTTTTGGTGAAAAATAGGTATTGTGAAATCTCAGACGAAGGTAGGCTGCTAAATAAGCTGCTCAATGATTACAATCGTTTTTCTCGACCAGTTAAGTTTCCAAATCACACCGTTCATGTGGAATTTGGAATTGCACTTATACAAATATTGCACTTAGACACAACGAAAGGAGTACTGACCGTTAACACTTGGACAAGATATAGATGGAAAGATAACTTAATAAAATGGGATCCAATAAACTATAGTTACATAGGCGAAGTCAGACTTCCTAGTGATAAAATTTGGCAGCCTGACATAATTCTATATAATTCTGTTGATTCTGTGGAAAAGACTGATAAGGAGGAAAAATATTTAGCAATGATATCTTCAGATGGAACAGTTCTGAAACTTGACAAAAACACATTTTCCAGTACTTGCAGCATTAATGCTGAATACTTTCCATTCGATGAGCAAATATGCTATTTGAAATTCGGTTCGTGGACTTATGATAACTTGAAAGTTTCAATAAGTTTCTTAGATAAAAAAGATGAGGTGGATATAAATGATTTTGTTTCTAGCAGTGAATGGACAATCTTGGATGCTTCTGCACATAAAAACATAACAAACTATACATGTTGTACAGTGCCATTTGAATCATTATATTTTACGTTGAAAGTTAGACGCTGGCCAGGATTTTATGTACACACCTTGATATTGCCATGTGTATTATTATCTATCTTGACTTTAATCATGTTTTGGATACCACCTGACAGTTGCGAGAGATTAGGATTTGGAACAAATCTTCTGCTTGGATTTTTGTTTCTGTTAATGGTTTTGTCAGACTTAATTCCCCCTTCTTCATCTTCTATACCACGCCTTGGACTCTTCTATACCATAAACATGATAATGATATCGTTTTCGATGGTGAATTCAAGAGTCGTATTCAGCTGCTACTCTAGAAATACGAAACTACCAAAGTGGATAAGGTATCTCATAGATATCTTAGCCAAATGTCTGTGTGCAGACTCTACCAAAAAGGAAATAATTCAGAGACAATTAAATGAATCAGAGGTAAATAATACTGAGTCGACACAGGACCTTGATAAATCAGAGGTAAATAATACTGAGTCGACACAGGACATTGATATCAAAGATAATGCAAATAACCCTGACTGGAAAACGGTTGCTATAATATTAGATCGGGTAATGTTCTTTATTTATTTAGCAGTGCTAATTGCAACATTTTTTAAATGTTTTCCATCTATACATTAGAACATGCAGGGGTTAATAGATAAACAATGGATATGAAACAATTTTTCCCTTAATTTTTTCTGTCATTTATAGGTACATTATAGTTTTATCCGCGAAATATCTACTCATGGGAAATAGTTATATACAACTATCAGGGGGCAAAAATTTACAACACCCATGATGAAAAAATTTACATAATGACTTTTGGTACCCACCACCCCCCTAAAATAACCGCCTTGTAAATTTCTGCCTCGAAATTTTTGCCACCCACCAATTTTGCAAATTCTTGCCACTTTTGTAAAAAAATATTCTCATATTTAACCCACCACCCCCTCAAAATTGACACTTTTGCCTCAATTTTTTTCAAAATCAAACCATTTTCATTTTTTTGGCAAAAATTAAAAAAAATATTGATCTCTGTTCTAATCTAGATTCAGTATATTTTGTAGAAATTAAGTTTCATTTTCCAAGAATTCAAATTGCTTAAGATTATCTTATTTGGCTGAATTGCGGCCAAGGGTAAAGTGGGAACTGGGAAGTGTCATGAAGGTATAGTCATAAATTGGTCATATTGTATATAATCAATTGGTAGACAATTTACAAGCGAAAAGTAGCAAAAGGCAAAAATTTACAAAAGTGCTAATAATGTGGAAATTTTTTACATTTCATAGATGTCGGTTAATTTTTGCCTGACCTCCTGTACCTATGCCGACAATTAGCAAACTAAGGCATGGGAAATGTCGTTGGCCATGTTCTTGGATAGAGTTATTAACTAAACTTAATTATGGCATCGATCAGCTGCATCGATAATATTGAAAAATAAATTTTGCTACAGTTTTAAGAATTATATCTATATTGGAGTCATGGCAACCAACAAATTGTTTTGTTCAATATAATTAGATGACGAATTTTAGTTTGTGCTCTTAAAAGGAGGCGAAGAGGGTGATAGTGATAATGCGCCGTCTATGGGTTGAGTCCTGACACCTTAACAAAAAATGGCTACTAGTATTTATCATGTTACAGACACTACAATTTGGGCTGATTAATCCCGTAAATTTACGAGACTAAAGTTGGCTGTTCAAAATAAAATCAACTCTAAGCCTGTTCAAATAGATTTCTTGCTTTCTAGTAAGCCCAATTAGTTTAGTTGAAGATTTTTGAAGGAACTCTGGATATCGATTAAAACAAGACTAAGTATTATTCGATATAGTTTCACAGTTTAAATTATTCCATGATGAAAGTAGACCAAGGGGGTTTCCGAATTTATGAACTCGTCTGTGAAGCTTTAAAAAAATAATACTTACAGATCGGACGATACCAGGGTGATCATCAGTTCCATGCATTAAATAACTCTTTCCCGACTTGCTCTGAAAATTAAATTGTATTGCAATATTAATTATTAAATCATACGACACTGGAAAAGTTATGTAAACCCAGGTTAACCTAAAAAATCCCGTAATAGACAGCTTGAAGCTCAGCGTTTTTTGAGGCTTTACGCCGATTTTTCTGATACCCTTTAAGAGACAAAAACATATATTTCGTTAAAGGTTTCTGTAGCTTCAATTGACTGGAAATGCGATTATCAAAAATTGTGATCGTCATGTGAGCCGTAGAAAATGATTTAAGACAAAGAAACAAAAGCTAACAATAACTTTTTTTCAGATAACAATTAAGCGTTTAATACTTCTTCTACAAACAATAAGTTAAGTTATTGGGCCGTGCGAAGCGAGGAAATTGCGATATTTAAGGCACTTAGCGGAATTGCCATAGATTTAGATTGAACATGTATTAGGACTAAGGATAAATTTAAAAAACAGTTATTTTGCTTGTATTCTTACACAAACAATATTCAATGACTGATCGAGCCTTGCGAAGCGAGGCTAGGAAAATTTTAAGATTTGATTTGGTAAAAACCCAGTTAAATTTTAAGATTTGATTTGGTAATAACCCAGTTAACATTTCCCAGCGGCAAATTAGCGGGAATTGGACGACGGCGGTGAAATCTGGCGGTCGCCAGCGGGTTTCGCGCAATTCCCGCCCGATTAGCGGCAATTGGGCGGATTTTGAGCGATGGTCGCTTCGTTTGGCGGCAACTGGGCTAAAGAATAAGTGGGGCGCCAGCGATTCGCTAAGCGGCCCGCCGGCAACAATCGGCGGCGGGCCGCTTGCGGGGTCGCGGGGATTCTGCCAAACATTGGATAGAGGGACTTGTTCAATCATTTTTTATTGCTTTGATGGTATTTAAATCCAATTTAAAAATTTCAGTTTAAAAAAAAAATGCACAATTGTCACAACTTGCGACAATGCTACCCTATTTGACTAAAAAAAATGAACGCCTTTAATAATATGGTACTTACAGCTCCAAATGACATTAATGTCACATTATATCCTTCAAGAGCTTTTTGCAAAAGTGGTTCAACTTTTTCTTGATAAATTTGACTCTGAAATAAAAATTCATGATATCAGAATAAGATATAATTATCACTCAGTAGATCAAAGAAGCTATGTTTTTTAAAAGTATGGCTGATGCCACTCTCGGATCATTTTTAGAGACCGAAACATCATCACAGAGAGAGCTAGCACAAAAAAAACCACCACTACCCATTCAAAATAGTTCTGCCACAACAGAAAGTTTTATGCCATGGTATGCACTATCAAGATATTTCTGAAGTGAAAAAAACCCACCTAGGATCACCTAGTGACAACCAAAAATACCACCCACTGCACTGCTGAGTAAACGAGATCACGTACAATCAATCTTTCGGGGCTTTAGTGCTGCCATAAAGCAGTATTAGTATCAGGAAAATAGACTATTGATATACATTTACCTGGTTTCCAGGGATTAATCAAACAAAGCTCTTGTGTTTTGAGGGCCAGATTTTAACATTTCTAATAAAATGACATTTGTGTAATCTATGTGACTATAAATTTTAATGACACACCTCATGAATATGTTGATTCTTTTAGGTTTATTTTTAAAAGCGCATCATTTTTCTCTCTCAAATCTGTTATCAAACAAACTGTTAATGTCGTTAATTTTGCTAAATACATGTACATGTATTTAGATCTCATTCCAGTCTGTTAAAATGTTAAGTGCCTCATAAGCCTGCTTAAGACTGGTAGCCTCCGTTTATTTTATGTAATTATTTGATATCTTTTTTTTGTGCTTGTGGCACTTGAATAAACAACTCATATAAACATCTTTCCTTCGTTATAAAAAGTCAAAGATGTAATAAGATCTTATTTAGCCTAAAAATTGCTCAATATACGCCGCTCATGGATCTTGTTATACAGTATAGCATTTAGGAAAGAAAATGTAACAGAAATATTTTCAAATCATCCAATTTTTAAGTGTACATGTATAATTACCCGTTTTGATGTCAAATCATATCCGCCATCCAAGGCAAATACCTGTTCCTAAAGAAGAAAAATTAATCAGTATTGGGAAATCCAACAATTGTCTCTTACTCTAAAACTAAGTCCCTTTTTGCTGAATATTTTCAGAGTGGCGACAGCATATTCAAATCAACCCGGTCAAACAACTGATTTAATAATGAAGGGATTGAGTTTTGTTATTTCAAGTCATTTGGCCACCAACAAGTTAAATCTACCTCACTGAATGAATACCTACAGGTTTCATATCATGCTTGATATGGTTTTCGATTAAATTCAGGTCAACAATTTCAAACTTAACAAATTCAATATTTGTTTCCAAGATGACCACAAATTTTTTTCAAAAGGGCGTATTGCAGTTTTATGTCAATAAGCCAGTTCGTAATAACTACTGTGGATGTCTGAGATATCAATTAAACATTTGTAGATTTATAAACATTATAGACGGGAGACGCGTCTAGATACTTCAGGTACAGTCGCTACAATTTTTTTACAAAAACAGCTATAGATTTTGAACCGTCTACTAAAATTGTATGCTGTATCTGTTGTGCTATATAGTCTTCTTACCTTCCCATTGACTTCAACAACTGCTTTATCTTCAATAATACGAACAATTTTCTTAACTCCTTTGTTATGTTCAGCTTCAGAGAGAGGCCTTACTATAGTAATAGCTTTTATTTTCTCAGAGACCTAAATTAAAAACAAAGTATATATATAAAACATTTCTCTGTCAATTTTTATGTACAGTTCCTGTGGAAGTTCCGGGTCAAAAACATTTCTAAATTGGTATATTTTTGAAGCAATTCCAACACGAAAAATGGCTTTCCGATAGACTATTTCCCTATTATGAACAACAGAGCCGGGCTGTGCGCGAAGAGCGCAGCCCCTAGCGATGTTGGATCCAGGGGCCCACCATAGGCTGAGCGATTTTAGGGGTGTCCAGAGCAAAAAACTTTTAAGACTCTATTAAGGATACATTAGATATTATACACTTTTGGCGTACCAAGCTTGGCAACCTTCCTGGCATATTTTCGGCCCCGCAAAAATCTCGGAAGTGCGGGCTTAAACCCATCAACCCTTATATTTTCAAATGGAAAGCTTGTGGAAATTCTAGGTTCAAGTTTATATTTTATTGGGGGCCGGACTTTTTTGGGCGCACCACGGGCAAAAATTTGGCCCATATTGCATAAATCTCATAGTGCGGGCCCAATATCCCAGTAACCAATATATTTTCTGAAGGTTTGTTCAAAATGTAGGTTTCAGATTAAATTTTCAAGGGGCCCGGACCTTTTTTGGGGCCCTCGGGCAAAAAAGCTTTTTTTACCTGACAATTTTTTTGTGGGGGCCCGCTCGAAAATTTTATCTGGAACCAATATTTTGTTTGAACAAGCCTTCAGAAAATATAAGGGTTACCAGTTAATATTTCCCAGCTGCAAACTAGCGGGAATTGGGCGACGGCGATGGAATCTGACGGGCCGCCAGCGAGTTTCGCGCAATTCCCGCCCGATTAGCGGCAATTAGGCGGATTTTGAGCGATGTTCGCTTTATTTGGCGGCAATTGGGCGACAAAATAAGTGGGCCGCCAACGATTCGCTAAGCGGCCCGCCTGGTCCCCACCGGCAACAATCGCTGGTGGCCCGCTGGCGGCATCGTAGCCATTCGTTAGCCAGCGGCCCGCTATATTGCCGCTTTGTAATGTTAACTGGGAAGGTAGACTTTAATAGATAGCATATAACCAGGGGCCACATCACAGACAGGGGCGAATATGTCCTGACCATCTGAAAATACATTCTTATCTCAATTGAAACGACCCAAAATATTAAATGCATGTCTAAGTAAATATTTAACAGATCTCAAAACTTGACGGTCTTGAATCGTTAGGTGTAAACCTTAAACAGCTGCATGCGGCTTGCCGTATCAAAATCATTATAGTTAAATAAATATATACGATATCAATTAATTTGCGTGTTTCCGCACTTCAAAACTGAAAACTACCTAGCATTCAGGGTAATGTTTATCTTGGTTGCCCAATGCCCCTGTCTGTGATGTGGCACAGTGGCACTTGATATAAGCGATACAAAATATTGTATATAAATTTAATAAACATGTAGTTTTAAATCATTTAAAAACCTTTTAACAATTTAATAGTGGCCCCCAGGTTGGAAGTTCCATATACCCTCGGTTACAGAAGCTTATTACAAAATTGCATACGAATGTCTAATTCATTATGCATGTTTATAATATAGAACGTACTAAAAATCTATCTTGTAACCAGAATTACATACAACCTGCATTTTTGTTTATAAAATTTTTTTACATATATTTCACTTCATTTGAAAATATAGCTATGCCAAACTATTCAATACAAATTTTATCAAAATATGTTAATTACGAACAGGTGAGTGGATATAATGATTGCAATTTTTTGCAACATCATATTTTGAAATTTTTAATGTATGGAGATAGAGACAGAAAACAGACACGTGACATTAAATCAAACGGTAAGATTAAACTGTAGTTTTGGTTGCTTTTATGATTTACGTAAAGCTTTTGATAGAGTTGATCACTCAACTATATGTTTGCCATTTATAGCCTCTGAAGCTAAACTTAACGTTTCTAAAATTGGTTAATAGCTGGACCTATAGGAGAGGTACAAGTTGAAAAAGCCTAGTTGATTTGCATATGTGATTTTGCTTGGGGTTTGGAAGGGAGGGGGGGGGGGTAAGAGTTCATATATCAAATTTAAAGTGGACATAGTTTATCCCTGCCAGACGTGTGCACCGACGTGAAACGGCTCGGCGGCCGATCCTTTTTGGTCACGGCGGCGGCCGCTTAGCTTGATTTTAGGGGCAGTCGGCGCTAAGCAAAAACACATTAGTTTTTGAAGACTTGCTGTCAATATTCCAAGAAAATGTAAAGGATTGAGGATTCATCCTTAAAAATCAAACCTCAATCTTTTCAAAAAGTGTAAACTAGAAAAAATTCTCGGCGGCGCGCCAATAATTACAACTGCGTTCGCGGCCGCGGCGCGCCGATAATTACAACTGCGTTCGCGGCCGCGGCTCGCCGGGTGATTTTTATTGGCGGCGGTGGCGGATAGAAATCAATCGGCGGCGCACACGTCTGACTCCTGTACTGCTTAAGAACTTATTTATAGTTATTTGGCAAAACTTTTTTTGTTTCAGAAATGAGTTATTTAATAAAAACCGATTTGGCAGTGAATCAGAGTACATGTAAAGGGAAAAGGTTTTGTGGAATAAGCCTGTTCCTAACATCAGCTCTTTTAAGCGCAGCACATTTGCTACTGGTAAAAGAAATCAAGCATGTTCCAATTTTACAAATAAATTTCTGCCGTTTTGCAGTTCAACTTTTGTTTACATGTCTGCTACAACTTTATGAAAGACAACCATTTATAATTTGTGACAAAAAAGACCAAGGATATATTAAAGTGTTTGTGCTTTTTTGGCAGCTATTTTTGGAGCCACTGCGTTAACTTGTGTACGCAGGCTAAAACATGTGCATTACGTCACAGCAATGTCAAATGTTTCAATCTATGGTAGCCTTGTATTGGGCATAGCTTGCCTCACTACTGGAAATTGGGTTATTCCAGCGGACTTTGCAACCTGGCTAAAGATATTAGGGGTTGGATGCGCTGCGGCCACGATTCAACTCTGCGTTACGGTTGCTACAAAGATGGAAAATATTTCAACAGGAGGAGTTCTGTTAACTACACAAATAGTTTTTTTATTCATTTTTCAATGTTCATTTTACCACGAGTACCCAAATTTGTTTAGTTTATATGGATGTGCCTTAATAGTGCTCTGTGTCATAGCGTTTGGAATACGAAATATACGCGCTTCGAAAAAAGAAACAGAAATTGTAACACATAAAAGTTATGATTACATTCCGGTTGTATCAAAAGAATAGTAAGTGCTGATTCTAAATCCACATTAAGACACAAATACAACTTATAAAGTTAGTTGTTTTGTCAGTTTCAGTAGTTGGATTGGTTTTCTCTTCTTTAGATTATTTTCCCGTGTACAATCTCGAGAAACGTCTCTTCCTACAAGAAGGGAGCCCAGTCAACATTTCCCAGTGGCAAACTAGCGGGAATTGGGCGACGGCGATGGAATCTGACGGGCCGCCAGCGAGTTTCGCGCTGTGTCGCGCAATTCCCGCCCGATTAGCGGCAAATGGGCGGATTTTGAGCGATGTTCGCTTTATTTAGCGGCAATTGGGCGACAAAATAAGTGGGCCGTTAGCGATTCGCTAAGCGGCCCGCCTGGTCCCCGCCGGCAACAATCGCTTCGCCATTCGTTAGACAGCGGCCCGCTATATTGCCGCTTTGTAATGTTAACTGGGTTACTGGGATATTTTGCTTGCACTGAACAGTGAACACCTACGTGATTTATGCGATATGTGCTACAAAAGGATGTTTTTTGGCCCTTCTCGCGCCAAAAAGGGTCCGGCTCCTAGTCAATAAGATCAACCTATTTTTGTTTTATCTGCATGCTGAAAAATTTGGATTATATTGGAAAAATTTGGATTTTCAAGTCAGTGTGGAAAAAAAATTCAAGATGTAAGAATTATATTTATATCTATCCGGCCCCTATGAAAATATAAGTTTTACTTGAACGGTTAAAACCTAGAATTTCCACAAGCTTTCCAAAAAATATAACGGTTGGTGGGGCCCGCACTTCTGTTACCAAAATTAGACCCTATATAGGTCGGTTCTAGGACAATTTGCCCCGGGACAGTTTGCCCCTAGACAATTTGCCCCGGACAATTTGCCCCGGACAATTTGCCCCCAGGACAATTTGCCCCGAGGACAATTTGCCCAGAGACAATTTGCCCCGGGACAATTTGCCCCTGAGACAATTTGCCCCGAGACAATTTGCCCCTAAAAAAATATTTTTACCAGAACAAAATTTTTTTAATTCATTGGCCTTTTTTGAGAACTGGAAATCATTTTTATTAAAAAATGCATGGTGTGTAGATAATTTATGTTTTATTTGTCTTTATATTGTTATAATCAATTAATCATAAAGCAAAATTTTGAAAATACACAAGTGTTTTTGATAACAAAAAATTCTGGCAAAATCATCTGGGGGCAAATTGTCTAGGGGCAAATTGTCCCGGGGCAAATTGTCCTGATACCATATAACTTATATGGTATAATTATAATAAGTCATAGCACTCTGGGTGTGTAATGAAATCCAATTCAAATTTTATTTGGTTCATATTCTGATAGATTCATGAGTTAATTAGCCCACTATTTATCTATTTGTTTTTTGTTTTTTAGCTCTAGTCAAGGGGACTACATATATATAACTTGGTCTTGGGTATAGGGCATAGTCATTATATATATTTCATAGCGTTTACGCAGAATAACATTCATTTTTGAAGGAATGGAGTAAAACTCTGGTATATTTGTAGAGTGGTTGGGGGGTATGTATGTATGAATGTATGTATGTATGTGTTTATTTCTGTATATTGCTTGTATTTTATATTATATGTGACACTTTGTAATACAGTATGTTTAGTAGTTCTGGATTGATTGGCGTCTGAGCCCAATAACTTCGTTTTGAAAAGGAATTTCAAACTCAAATTTTCACTTATATGTGTTGGAATATTTCATTTGTATATATAAAAAATAAAATCGGGAAAAAAATTATATCACCGAAATAATTAAGTTTTTTTGTTCGACGATCTTTTAATAGTTTCGGATTTAGTTTTTAGTTCTGGATCGCTAGAAACCTGCATTTGATTTCATCAAATCTACTTTGAATTAGAGCTGAATGAAACCGGGTCATTTTTGGCCGCCATTTATTTTACAATGCGGTCGTGAATCAAACTATAAATTTCAATGATCGAAATAATTATTCTGAAATCATTTAAAAACATTGTTTGAACCCCCAATTTATAAAAGAACCCTTAAATTATCAAATTTAATAATAATCTGTTTTTATTTTTCATTTGGGTTTATTTAGGCTAACTTGGAAAATTTCCCTATCGGAGCGATCCGTAACTATTAAAAATCCGACCACGTTTTGAAATCAAATAACTTGTAAATGGTGAATAGAAAATATTTTGCTGCTCCTGTGTGGAAAGCCGGTCGTTTTAGCGCAATATCTCGCACGGCTGCTCACTATCGTCTGAACAGCCACAGCACCGTTTTTCACGGCTATTTTTGGTTAAATGTTGCAGCTACCCAGCCTGTACTCTCGGCTACCCAGGTAATTTTGATGCGACTGCGGTAGTTCCAACTCCTCAAAAATTGTGATGACCTAAAAACAAAAAGGTTGTCAAAAATTCTGATGACCTAAAAAAAAAAATTCGTCAAAAATTCTGATGACCTAAAAAAAAGGTCGTCAAAAATTCTGATGACCTAAAAAAATTCGTCAATAATTATAACCAAAATAGGCGCAGCTGGTGGCTGAATATTTCGCGGCTGATCATCTACGAAATACTTCAAATTTTCAGCATTTGGTGAAATCCGCAGCCATTTTTCCAACTAAATTTTGGTCGCGGGAATCTCGCGCGGCTGCTCATACAAACTTTCCACCCAGGTTGCTGCTATGAAATAATAAAATTCCTTTCATATCTTTTCAATACAGTCGTAAGAAATTTTTCAATTGTTGAACCGCATGGCTGCCATGTTGGATTGCGAAACACGGACGGTAAATAAATTAAAAAATATATAAACCTGTTTAGTTTTGAGCTTGTTCTATTTACAGATAAATATTATATATTTAACTACATTTTGACAAATCTTCAACCTCCAATCTATTTTATTTCCGATGAAATAAATTAACAAATCCAGATCTAGAGAAAATCCGGAACTACCCTACATACTGTAGGAGGGTCCCCTTGCCTCATATCAAAGCAAATAATGACCATTTTAGCCCTAATGGAAGCGAATAATTGCATTAAAAAGTTCGGAAGCGGTTATCAAATTATTGTGTTTACTTATCTTATCAGAGTCGAATATTGAATATTGATGACTGACATAATTATTTTATCGTAATCGGATATTGTACTCAGTATAAATTGATTTATGATTTAGGCGACCATCAGTGAAAAGTTGAGTCTGCGTCGATCCACCGACATCGCAATTTATTTATTTTTAATCGAAAGGTGGTGGACAATCTGACATTGATCATATTGGAGGGAAAGATCTATCCCAGTCTGGAAACTTGTATATGCGCACGCAAGATCTTGCGTGCGCACTCAGGAATTCAATGTGCGCAAAGGGCCTGA
>JAUCNG010382481.1:0-11081 GCA_032353305.1 Cephalothrix spiralis
TCTATACCGCCCCGCTTCGCTGCCGCTAACATTGCTGGCTCCCCGCCATATTGCCGACACGGAATTGTTAGCTGGGGGGTGTAAATGATTTGTTGACAACTTGACATTGCAATGAGTTGTAGTTTTATAAATGGGTTTGCTTTTTCTGATGATTTACCAGATAGTTATATCCACATATTGGAAAGAATGTTTAAAAATTAAACTTTTTCATTGCACGGCCGAATGTTCAATTGTATAAAATATCATAAACAACCACAAATAACTCCTCTAGTACGTAAATGAAAAGTGTTCTGTGCCTGCCCTTACGAAAATGGGCCGCAGTATTTCCCCAAAAGCCGTGCTAAATACCGCAGTATTATGAGAAAACCGCGGCTTTTCAGAAAAAACCTCGGTATTACAGACCACGGCTTTCGAAAGCCGAGGTCTTGCTACCGGGGCTTTGTTCCAAACTACCGTGGTTTTCAACGATCGGGGGATTTTTGCGTAATTCAAAAGTGTTCGATAAGAAACTGTTCGATATCTTCAACTGTTTGATGAAAGTGTTTGATATCTTCACGCCAGTGGTGCAGGAAATGCAAAACATAAAAACAAAAAAATTGCTGCTAGCAATGATATTGATGGTTATTACAATTAGTAAATTACTAAATAAAAATATAAGCACTGCCACTGAATCAATGGTAGGAGTCTGTCTGTATATAGCACTTATATATATAAAATGACATCTGGACATGTATAGCTACAGTCTTCTGCAGTCTTCTCCACTTTATTGCATTTGCATTCCCCACACTCTGTAACGCTAAGTTTGATTTCTGACTGAATCTGTGATCAATTTCAGCACAGATTTTGATTGGTTAATGAACATACGTCGCAATATCCAAACTATTAATTTTTCCTCGAAAAAAGAGGTTTATGCCCTCTTGATTCCATTCAACACTTTAATGGGGAATAGAATCATTCTCACCTGTCAGTGCCTCAACTGCAGCTGCTAGCTAAGGATTATGAAATATGATATAATACCATGGGAACAAGGATGGAATAGAAAATTATATTTAGGCTTGAAACTTTAGATTTAATAGAATCTATGTATAGTTGGATTATTGAATGTTGAAATCAGTAATCTATGCAAATTAACATTTAAAATAGGCTACAGTAAAATTTCTTAAATTTTAGACTGCACTTCTGCGTCCTGTTGAGCAAACATACTTTTAATGAACATGCAGTCCCATTACAGCAGAGCAGAATCTATGCAAATTAACATTTAAAATAGGCTACAGTAAAATTTCTTAAATTTTAGACTGCACTTCTGCATCCTGTTGAGCAAACATACTTTTAATGGACATGCGCAGTCCCATTACAGCAGAGCAGAATATAACCTATGATACCTGTTAATTATTCAGTCTGATAATGAATAATTGTTTAAAGTCCACTTATAAATAAATTCATAAAATGTCATTTATCTATTATTTCTTATAAAAGCCTAATAACGAAGTTCCCCTTGACTTTTTTTGAAAAACCATGACCAAATATTACAAGAAATAACTTATAAATTGAAAATTTTACACTTATTTATATTAAAACAACAAATGAAAAGGGAAGAGGGTGGAGAATTACAGAAAAGTCAACCCCCTGATGGAATTATAGTGTCCCAAGTTATATATTTTCACATTTTCCTGACTTGGGTATTTTGACATTTTCACTAAAACTTTCTCTATATATATTTCAGAGCCATTTGGATATCAGCAACCACTGAAAAATGGAGGCCTGCACTACCAATTCTCTAAAAAGCCTTCTTTTCAAGTTACCAGGTGCCAAATTTACGAAAATTGCCTAAGGATTATTACAGATTCGATTTTTGCCATGTTTTTGATCAAAAACACTCAAACAAATTGTTTTCTATCAGGCCTGTGAATTATAAATTTTACATTATAATTATCTGATTGATATTCATAGTAACAACCAGTGTTGGAACTGTGTTTTATGAGATGACATTAACATAATCATATATGTTGGGCAATAAAGACTTTTAATGAAGAATTATTACGTCAATTGCTAAATATAGCGCAGCTATCGACGAACAGTTCAAGAACTTTCAGGTGCTATAGCCGTCATGGTATGAATGTATTGATTGTTATTTATTTGATGGCCGAAGTTACGAAAATTGTTTTTCTACCAGGCCTGTGCATTACCAGTCGATACTCTAAAAAATAGTCCGTTTTTCCATGTAGGCCTATTATAAAAGTGATTTTATTTGTAATTTACGTCTTTTTTGCTGTTTGCAACTTTTTGCTAGCTTTTTTTCTTTTGTTTGTTCAATTTATGCTTTAATAGATATGTCTACAAGAGTTGTGCATCGAATTCTGGGCTCGAAGAAAAAAATCATTTTTTGCTTGACACCAGTAGCCTACTCTTGAAGCCATATCATAATTATGGGAAGGGTTAATTCACTAGTCCGATCAGATTTAGGTAGGGAATTTTTAACTTAGAATTAAATTTTCAAAAACTGAAAATTATTTGACAAAAAAAAACTGAACGTTACCCTAATCCTCACCCTAACATTACCCTAGTCCTAGCCCTAACCATAACACTAAATATAGCCCTAACCAAAAACCCTAACCGACCTAAACCCTAACCCTAATCAATAAGTCAAAATTTCCAAATATTTTTGAACCTATTTTTGTTTGAAAACACCCAGGAAATGATTTTCAGTTTTAAAATTCCCTACCTAAATCTTCGGACTCGTGAACCTTCGGACTAGTGACCCTTCGGACTAGTGACCCTTCGGACTAGTGAACATTCGAACTAGTGAGACGTTCCCCATAATTATTTTTCTGGTAAATCTGGCATGAATGCCTATTTTAAGTCATTACACATTATAGAGAATTGAAATAAAGTGTGGCAAATGAGTGAGAAAATGTTGGGGTTGTTTGCAATGTGTAAAAATTAGAGCAAATGTGGTCTATATTCAGTTTCCCCCATTCTCTCCAAAAACCGACTCTACTTCGATCCCGAAACTGATACGATACAGAAATTTACCGAAAGCCTACCCCGCAAACCGGTAGCCAGGTATTTAGTCCAGAGGCGTATGTATAAGTCAAATAAAAATTACATGTATATGAATGGAATCTGTGGCCTCCATCTGAATTATACATGTAAATATACGTTTACATGGATCCAAGAGCTTGCGTTACGGTAATAATTACACGTGTACGTCGTATATAAGTACGAGTAGGCTATATACAATGAAGGCCTAAATTTAATATATGCGAGTATGTGTCAACATTCTGTTGAGCGAAATTGTTTAAGTTGCGTCAAAAAGTAGGATCAAGTAGGCCTATAGCAACTGAAGTAGGGCTTGTAGAAGTTGTAAAAAATCCTGTATAAAAAACGAATCCAATTGGCTTTGAATCCCATGCAATCCAATGATCAGAATGACACATAGGCCTATGTTATAAATACCGTACATGGGCTATACGCGCATGTCATGTTTCGATAATAAAACGGTTGGAAAACTTTCAGTTACACATGCGAATGAATCAAATTATATGCAAGTAGGTCCTTTATGCTTATAATATATACATGTACAACCGTTATTCGAAAAAAATCACGGGAACATGAATTAGCCGATTTTGGGAATAGGGAACATCATTTTTAAATGGAAAAAACGAAGAAAAGCCCAATTCTGCCTAATGTCTCACAATCACGTCCGGCATAGGCTATTAGACATTTTCAAGTCAGAAATTGGACTACGAATATACGATGTGATCTTAAGCTCCAAATTCACTTTCCAGCCACATTTAGTGTCACGTCAGAGACGTAATCGGCGGAACATGCAAGTAGCCTACACGCCTGACTTACTTTCATAGTCCTAGCCTATACCGTCATTTCTAACTATAAGTTTGAAAAGCCCGCAAAACCTTGATTTTATACCGATATACGCGGTACGCGACTAACTTAAGTAGTAAAGCTTGAAAAACAAGCAATGAGAATGGGCCATTCAATAGAATCAATGTTTGACTTTCTATAATCTGAAAAATGTATGAAGTTAGAGCTTTTAGTGTCTGTTTCGAGTAGCCTTTGGTTCCATAAAATGAGTCTAAGGTATCCTATAGGCCTACAATATAGCCTACCTAATATTCTGAAGGCTGTGACCATCCCTTAAGACTAGCTAGCCTAATGTAAGAACCATGCAGTGCAGTTTTGGCTAAATTATTTCAAATAGTATATATGCCGGGCTACATGTATATGATCTGACTATAGTTTTAGACGATAAAATCGGTCACAAAACTGATGAGATCTAAAAAAAATTTCAATTTCGAATTTCTTCGCGAATAAAATTGCACCTGGCCATAGCTTTGGATGAGATAGGCCTAACCTCAGAGTAGGCCTACATGAAAAAAGCTATAAATTTTCTTTATTTCACTGACCTGAGTAGGCCCTACTCACAAAAAAAAATACTACGCGGTAGGCTATAGCTATAGGCCTATAGGCTAACTTTAAAACTTGTGAGCCTACTAATATAGCCTGTATAGGCCTAGATGTAATAAGGGGTATTCGAGAACACGGGAACATGGGGGTAAAAAATTAATGGGCGGGAACATATCATTACCGCCGTCCGCCGGGAACGGGGAACATAATATTTGAAGGAAAAAAACGACGAAAATCCCAATAATTTCGTAGTAATGGTCTCCGACACTCAATTGTAGCCTATGGCGAGCCGAACGGGTCAAAACATCAAAAAAGTCCGCGTATAGCTAGGGTACATTGATACGTACCCGACAGTACAATGATAGGGCCTACGAAGCTCAGCCAAATGAATGAGATGCCAATACCGGTATACCACTGTGAAGACCACAATAAATACTTCACAATAAAGAAGGTTTGTATACCGGATGATGTGAAGCCGTCACACAGTATTATATTTAGAGGAAGTAAGTACAATTGACAGGGTGTCAGCAACTCTATTTCTAAACAAAAACAGATTCATCTTAAAGTACATTGTAAACAAATACAAAGAGAAAGTCTCAACTTTTTATATAAATCTTATAAACCAATGTAATAAATCTGAACTGCGACGAAGGCGCTAAATATTTTAAGTTTTTAAGTATAAGATACGACATTTTTTGGTATTTCAGAAAATTTCCGTTTTACGATAGCAAAAAAGGCAAAATTTTCGTTTACGATTGAGAAAAATTACCATTTTCGGTCATTTTCCGTTTACGATAATGCTTCCATATAAGTTTCATTAAGATGGGATCAAAACCCAAGGAGGAGAAAAGAAGAAATTTACCTTTTATAACAGATTGCGGGTTGACTTTTTATTCACTGGCTAGTGAATACTTCTCATCTAGTTTCAGCCAATGAAATGCTCTGAAATCAAGAGCCTATAATATAACATATTTTGTTGCTTTTCTCTCGGAAGATTTTTCGATCATTCGCAATTTAATTCATTCTTAGGCTTTTTTTAACTACTTGGTTTACGGATATTCAAACGATTATTTTAACTTTGTCCGTAAACCAAGAAATTAAAAAAAAGGCATATCACATATTTATACACGATTTCTTTAATTACAGAAACAGCTATGACAAACCGATTTTTCAACGATGTCCTTGTCTCGTACCTAAGTGGTCTAAACCCCACTAGTGTGTCAAAAGTCATTAAAGAAAAGTGGATTACTAATCTGAACCAAAGAAATCATGAACGAAATTGGTTCAATGCGACAGGTATGGACATAGTTATGTATATAAGTTGAGGTGTATCCATTCATACGATAGTTGGCGTATTTTAAAAAGACATTAAATTAATTTGCATGAACACGCTGCCTAGAAGTAGCTAATCGTCGTTGCAAACTATTGTATAAATAATTTATATCATTATAGTCTATTGTCTTAGGAAAATATACCAAAGTTTGTCAACTAAATTTTGCTGCACTCCTTGTTTTGATTTGACAAACTTTGGTATATTATCATAAGACATAGCAAGAGGGCAAAGAAAGATGATTCCCAAATACCACTTTTACTGATATTATCTGCACTGGTTTTTATTCATGTACTAATAAAAAAATCATCTTATTCACTAAACGATTTTTCTATAGAGTCGTAGAATTTCATAAGCTATCCAATGAAATGAAAAAAACTACTCTCTACCTCGACCTGATGCTTCAGATGCCAAACTTTTCTGTACAAAATTTGATTCAATAAATAATATATTTTAGTTTAAGATTCATTAATTCGCACTCAGTAAATGATTCTAAACCATAGACTTCGGTTCTATTTGACTTAGACACAAGTTAATAGTATCCAACCTATACAGAGCCCACGGCTCACGCACGATTTCACACGACCAAGTTCAGACACAATAGCGCGATGTATTTCTTACCTGTTAATTCTGTGAATCCTTTAATCTCTCAAATCACTTTTCTCTTTAAGTCTAACGTTTTTTCGGCAAATTAACTTTTAAATCTAGCTTGAACATCCGGAGTACATCGAATTTCCTGCAATAAGAGTCATAAACCTGGTAAAAAACAGCAAGTTTTTGTTTTATTTCAGACCAAACTGGAACCATTTCCAACTTTGTTGAAGAAATCACGCCAAAATTGATATACTCATGGGTGGTTGATTGGTTTAACATCTTAGTATATGGTATGTCCGTGCCATAAAAAGAGTACAGCACGAATGATTTTTATATCGCACGAGTCGTAGACGCTATTGAAATTAACGAGAGCTGGTTAATTCCCTATCAAGTTACATTAAAAAGGACCTACCCGCATGGTATGGGTCTCAGCGGGGGCATACTGGATTTTTCAGGACAAATTTAATACTTTTAGGACAGTTAGGAATAGGCCCTATTATCTAAGGAAAAAGGAATTTCACAGAAGTGCCAAAACCTTTTTTATTTA
This sequence comes from Cephalothrix spiralis, assembly GCA_032353305.1. Lineage (NCBI taxonomy): Eukaryota > Metazoa > Nemertea > Palaeonemertea > Archinemertea > Cephalotrichidae > Cephalothrix > Cephalothrix spiralis. Next base: position 6,897 of record JAUCNG010382481.1, read on the forward strand.
TTTATTTATTCAGTGTTGCCACTCTCATGATATTCTCATTATTGATGCCAGTTATTCTTTAAAAGTTGGGTATATATGATATGGCACTTGAATTTACAAAGATAAAAAAAATATTTCATTCGATTATTAATAGCGTCAGAAGAGTTAAAATTGTTACACTGTCGTGGATCATTGATACGTTATTTTAAGTTATTACTTCTATAAGTCTTTAACATCCGCCATATCCTCATTTCAGATGATCTTCAAATGAAGAAACTTCAATGGAAAATTGAAAGTACACGCTTGTCTGGGGATCATACCTATAAGGTCGTGAAAGGTGTCGGAATTCACGATTCAACAACAAAAAAATGGGTAAATAACCCCATAATAATCACCGATTGGAATTTCGACTTCGTAATCAAAATTTTTACACTTATTTCCACCTACGGAGGAGCCCTATTTCTTTTAAAACATAAATTTTTCCTTAAACTACATATATAGATAAAGCAATATTTATAAAATATATGGCTTCTTATTCTCATACGTTGTACGACATCAAGAATACGATGAAGAAAAATTAACATTTCGTTATGAATTTCGATATGAATTATCATTTTCTGTGTGCAAAATGTGATCAATACTTTTTTTAAACCGAGAAATGGCAATTCGGTATTTAATAAAGAATGAACAATTTTTACCTGTGTATAATATAAATGTATACATATACTGCAAACTTACCTGAGCCCGTTGCAAGCAGTGCAAACATTATACAATAAGCGAATGACGAATTGTAACCATTTCTGAAATATATTTAAACTATGTATTTTATGTTCTCAGATTCAACTAAAGGGTTCACTCTATACCTTAATGAACCAGGAGGGACACATAGTCGAGTGGCAGGTAATGCCGAATGACTGTCTCGAGCCAGTAGTGAAACTCCTGGAGGCAATATGGACTCTACAAAAAGAATCAGAAAGTGGTATCATAGCAGATACCATTATAACAGACAATGCGTATGCTGATGAAAGTAAGATTATTATTTTATCGTATTCGTTTGGAGACGAGAAAAAAAGTTATTTAAAAAAAAAATTGACAAAAAACGTACATGTACACTGCCGTCTCATGCCAGACTAGACTAGACTATCTACATTTCGTTAATGATACCGGGGAGCAGTTTATACATTTGACAGTTAAGAATTTAATTGAATTTCAAAGTTACCAAACATCAAATAGTAATATACATTGATCTTACACCATAAGTATTTTAAATATTGTACTTAATATTTATAATAAGTTGGGAATCGGTGATCTCTTTTCGATTCAAAATGGTAGAACCTAGACTTGAGGTGGTATAGGCATGGAAGGGACATAGGCTTGGAAGGGACATAGGCTTGGAAGGGACATACAAATTCCCAGAAAAGCCTAGATACTTTAGCATAGTACACTGAATCTCACGAACAATTTATCTGGTGTAGATTTTATAAATAATGTTATTTAGTAAAGTATGTTCCTAGGAACATTTACCCACGCAATATTAAATTATTTTTTTGTTTATGAAGTTTTAAAACGGAACAAGGAGCACGTTCTAACGTATTCAAGAATATATTCTTGATAGAATACCATATAAATAAGCATTGAAGAAGTTTTCATTTATTTCAGATAAAATGCAGCATGCGTTTCAAAGAATATTTGAAGCTGCTCTTAGGGTATGCCAGGATATCTGGCATGCCGAGCAAAGGATTGAAAAGACCATGAACAGGCAATCAACCTTGTTTTCCAACGCCAAATCTCAGCTTTACAAGCTATTCAAAATGTTTCGTACTGGTAGGTATTTTGTACAAGGCAACATTATTGTCTAAATTAGTCGGTCACCCAGAAACCTGAAATGGCAATAATGATCAATAATAACAACAAACCTTGTAATATGAACGTTTTGTGCTCGAATTTTAAAAGAAGTTTAATTGTGATCTGGAATTCCGTCAACGTCTGAAAAACAAAAAGAAAAACTTGAGGTAGAAAACAGAAGAACTTGATTTGACAGGGTAGAAACCAAATGTTAAACAAAAATTGTTTTTTTCATTATACCGGCGACGATAGTTATAAATATTGCGTAAACCTACTATGATAAACAATACGTTTATTGTTCCCCGTTTTACTTCGTAAAATCTTCAATGCAGAATGACTAACGAACGAGGTATGATGAGGTATGTTTAAATATATTGCCAATTTGCATCGAAGCACTAAGTAACATAAGAACGTACTCTGAATTACAACCATTATTACCAGCTGAAATTTTCGTATCATACAGATTTGTTGACGAAAAATGGACAAGATGTAAGCGAATGGCCAGGCGAAAAGTTGTCAGAGTATATTGGGCTTTATTTTAAAAATTAAATAATTCTTTAATTATTCCAGGATTCGAATCTTTGGAGAACGCAAGAGATTCCTTTAGGGAATGGTTGCATAAATTTTCGTACAATGAAGTTTTCATGACAAAAGAGGATAAGGTAATGCCATAATCTACAATATATATTAAGATGTTTCCGGTACACGTCATTCTCCTCGCAGAGCTGTTTTTTGGTTTAGCTACAATATACAACTGTGTCAGATAGAGATCGGCATTGTATCGTATGAACGTAGTGATCCTGCCTTAGTAATTATCTTGAACAAGTTACATGCATCAAGATTAGATAGTTTAAGCTAAAGTAAAGGGGAACTTTTTATCCATAAAACTTCTGATAACTTTTTATGTTTTATCGATAAGTATCCATGGGTCATAGCGACCCATAAAATAATTTTAGGATGAATTATAGTAGAGGAATTTTTAGGAGTCCATGATAATAATTGCTTATAATCGTAGTCCTGGAATCTAATGATATAAATAAGCCAAATTACAGTCATACGAGTCGAAGCACACCTAGAACATAACAGTAACATGTAAATGAATGGTAAAAAAACAAAAATCGATTTTCAAAACCTAAAACTGATTAAAATCGTGTCACTTTACCACGGTTGATAGGCACGCTTGCTCGATATATGTCTCATTTTTCAACGTTGTTTCAGATTTTCAGAGACTTTTTAAAGATATTTCACAGTTTGAAAATGTATATGAGGTGTACATTTTTTTACTCTCGTAAACTGTATAAAGCTATTGTTTCAACGAATTCTTTGACTTCAAATTATAAAAAATGTTAGACTTTTATTCTTATGGGGAGAAAATTTGTCATTTTGCGCGCCTTTTTTTTACAAACATATTTGTCATTGAGCCGAGAGAAGCGAGGCGAGGATTTTTACTTGCATAATTCATCATTTTTCATTCCATTTTAGGACTACTGACATTTTCTAGGAGCTTTTAAAAATTTTAGGAGGCTTCTTTTCATATTTTAGGAATTTTAGAAGGTCTAGGAGCCATGTGTGTACCCTAATCGTGCTCGGACAACTAACATTTAGTCAAGTGAGCAAGCTAGTCCAGTTCAAACGGTTTATATTTTGGCTTCCATTGTGTCGCAGTCCCAGAGAACCAGTCACGGGTTCATTCTAATTTTTTCTTAGATTTCTCCTGTAGACTCATTAAAGTCATTTCTACAGCGATAATATTCATCATTTTATCATTCACAGTTTAAAATCATGGGAGCATATCTATGTAATGAGATTGTAGAGGAAACAAATCAAAGTAATCAGAAAAACGTTACTGAAGAAGAGGTGTACCTATTGGACCACAAGGATAATTTTGCGCCTGAGGCAAGTAAAGAAATAGTGGAAAAGGGCTTGGCCATGCTTAGCAAGGTAAATCGCTGCCGCCAGTTCAACAATGAAGGCAAAGAAATATACCAGGTGAGTTTCATTATGCTGGTTCAAACCACTAAGGTCCAAACGATGCCGTTTTTGTCAATGGCGCAGATAGAAAACCGGTAAAAAGATCTAAAAATAGTCCAAGATAACATCAAGAATATATTCTTGATAACATAATCTACGCTTTAAAAGATCAAGCTAAGGTTAGCACTTCAAGTTCAATCCTCAGATGTGTAGCTTTTAATTGGATATCAGTGTCAAGATATATCAATTATCGTTCAAATTTCCATATCCTAGATGAAGTTAATAACTATAAGTTATATTTCAAAATTTGTATTTTTTTAATCTAGTCATTTGTATTAAATTAAGTCTAGTCATCTAGGTTAGTTCAAATTTTAATTAATTTTGTATGTA
>JAUCNG010382592.1:0-11080 GCA_032353305.1 Cephalothrix spiralis
GTTTTTTGTGGATATTGTATTACACGTTGGTATCATGGAACCCTGGTGTTTTGAAAGCTAATCCCGTAAGTATGATGCGCTGCACATGGCTGACGGATATATAGGCGGCTTAAGTCACACTTGAGTGCCGTGAAAAACCCTTTACGTGGATTTTCCCTCTGAAGTATGCTTATTAAGCACGCGCATTAAGAAAAAAGTTACCTTGTTGTTTTCAAGAAATGCGCATGCGCAGTCGAATTTTAGGTTTGCGCATGCACAAATCGAAAAGGTTACAACGGATTCCGGAACAATAGGGGCATGTTTCTATCCGTCCGTCACGGTGACGTCATTATCAATAACTCGGTAACGTTGTAACATACGGATAGAAACTTGCCCATATTGTTTCGATTTGCGCAAGCGCAACCCTATAAGTCGATCGCGCATGCGCATATCTCGAAAACGACGAGGTAACTTTTTTCTTACTGCGCGTGCTTGATAAGCATGTATACATCTGAGAAGGCAAATCCCCGCAAACGTGTTTGTCGGCACTCAAGTGTGACTAAAACCGCCTATCCGTCAGCCGTTTGCAAATATACGGTGCATGGCGCCTGAATTTGGTTCCGTTATAAGTGTCCTGACCTTAAATTATCTTGGACTATTTGCGCATAATTTTCAGATAACCGCAGACTGCGTTAATGCGGAATAACGCAACACCGCATGTATATATTCGGATACCATAGCGCTGCTCAGTCGTACCCCAAATATACAAATGATGTGAAACACCGTAATTAACGCTTACTTAGGGTAAGACTGTGGCATTTACGCATTTACGTTATTTCTTATTAACGCATATTTGGGTTAAGACTGCGGAAAAGTTGGGTTGTTTTGCGATATCCTGCATTCTGCTCAGGCGTTTTTCCGGAAATTACACATCTCCGCAAACGATGCTAAGCCGCATAATAACGTTATATGCGGAATTACGCAAAATCGCATCGCCGTAGTCTTATTCTAAAAAAGCGGTGATTCGGCTGTATCCATTAAAAATATGAAAGGATATACGCGTTGATTGGGTTATGCCGCCTTACCCTCAATATGCGTAATGCCGCAATTAACGTAACGTTGCATCTCGGTGTTTTACAACAAAATATAAGCGTTATGCGGATGAATACCGCAAATAATAAACGCCGCGGAATCTTCTTCCAAATGTGTGTGCCGACATCAAGACGCATGATGTCCAAGTTCTGTTTGGGATTCTAACTAGAAACATTAAACAATCTCTATCTTAATTCAAGAGATTTGGCAATGTCAAAAAATTTCTATGTAGAAGGCGCCCTCCACTACCCCTCCTGCGGGACTGTCAGGCATATTTGTGTATGCAGTTGTTTTGACTTTCTAATTTATTTTTCAGGATTGGTGTAAAGCTATACATTATATAACCTCCTATTTCACTGTAGCTAATTTTTTCTGGATGTTTAATGAAGGATTTTACTTGCATACTATTATTGTAATGGCATTCACCAATGGTAAAACTTTGCTCATTATTTGTCATTTGTTAGGATGGGGTGAGTAGCTTTTATCCATCCATTCGTGTGCGAGTGTCAGTCTCGGCATAGTTTTATAGTGCCTGACTAATGCCTCACATAATAGGCAATTCGATTCTCTACGATACAAGCCAAATAATCCTGCGGCACTTGATTTGTTAACGGGTCACATGTGGATAATAATTATTTAATAATTAGGAATGAATTATTAAGTCTACATCCCTCACTGCATCCTCGTTCCCAGGGTCATATATTATACTTCATTATACCCTGGCCCGATCGATAATAGATCCGACTGTGTAATAGCGAACCAAACAATTAGTAGTCTTACACCTATTAAATGATAGACCCCATCAATTACTAATGAAAGCTCCGCCCACCAATGTTCGGTTTCTTTAGTTCTGCGTTAGACGAGTTAGGTGCTCTACAGCCAGCAACCAATTCCCGTCACGTGAGTCGGTTGACCAATCAATGGCCCAATATGTTTTTGAAATCGTATGCAGATTAATACTTGGTCTATTTAGTCAGGGGGTTGGTCGAGGATGCCCTCTGCACTGAGTTCTTATTACTTTAATGATGCCATTGTGAATATTTATAATAAACAGAGGACTGTGCTTAAGTGTAATTTTTATTATTTTCAGGTTTGCCGTTAATTATTTTAATAATTTATACTTGTGTGCGAACTTTATTAGATAAGGACCAATCAAAGTAAGTCTTGTTCAAATTCTGATTCTGATTTTCACAATTCAGTCTGGTCACCAGAGCCCGGAGCTGAACTCTGTCGAAATTGCCTTTGATTTTTTATTAACGCAATCCAATCTGGAGCACTGGGTGGTGGCCCATATAGATCAGTCGGCGATAGATGGGATGGATCTCATGCAGACGTGTGCGCCGCCCGCCGCCGCCGATTGATTTCAATCCGCCACCGGCGGCGAATTAAAATCACCCGGCACGCCGCGGCCGCCGACGCCGTCTTATATACCGGTACGACGCAGAGTATTCATTTTTGAATTTTAAGGAAGAATCTTCGATCTTTAAGTTACAAATTGTACTTAACGGTACTGTATGATGTACTGTGCTGAAGACCCTAGGTTAATTTTCCAAACCCTGGTTGCTCCAACTTATGTATGAGGCAGCATCTGATCCTAGTGATAAGAGCGCGCCGCGTACCAACCCTTGCCTGTCAGGGTATGTATGATGTAATGTTTAAAAAATATATTTCAAGTTCATATTTTTTCATTACATTTTTTGGAATATTGACAGCAAATATTCAAAACCTATGATTTTTGCATAACGCTGGCCGCCGATATAATCAAGCTTGGCGGCCGCCGCCGCCGCCGTGGCCTAAATAGACCGGCCTTCACCGCGGAGCCATTTTACGTCGGCGCACACGTCTGGTCACGTGCTCTTCCGACTGAACTAACTAGAGCTAACATATCTAATTGAGAACAAAAAATAGTTTTTCATTCAATTTCACAAAACATACCGTAGACTGATCCGTAACCGAATCAAAACAAATAACACTAATGATCACTAATGACCTTATTTCCGGTACTAGGTTAAAAGCTTGCGAAGTGTTCTATAAATATATGTTTTCACTAATGAAATTGATTATGATGTGTTTTTCTCTTTGTTTTAGCTGCCTCATCCATGATAGTCCATTTCAGCATATTAATATGGGTTTTATATTGTTGTCTATTATTGTAAGTACCCTTCATTTTATAGAATATAACGTTGCATGAATTCCATTAACTTTATGAAATGTATATATAAACATACTACATGTATTAGCAATTTAAAATTGCCAGGCCAGTCATCTTGATTAACTCTATGAATCCGACGTTCTTAATCAACTGTCATAGATTCATATCCAATCTGATGACGTCATCACTGGTACCAGAACTGGATCACACAAAATGCAAATTTATCCACCCTTTCCAATTTTTTTCCTCGATAGTTTTACATTGTTTTGTACCCTAAATCATAAATATTGATTAAATTAATACTTTAAACAACGTACTGGACCATTTAAAAATGTTTTTAGTAGTAAAAAGGCAAATGGGGTGAATGGTCAAAATTTGTTGAAATAATATTTGCAAAATTTTGCCTTAAAAATATTCGTCCCAGAAATTTATAAGTAAAAAAATAGCAACTTACAACTTACCTCCAGTAATATTTATCATCACAAGAGCGCTGCTTCACTTCGACCAGTGAAATTCTAAATTATAACCCTTCTTTCTTTTTCAGTTAAATCTTTTATTTGTTGTCAACATTATACGTGTGCTTGTTATGAAGATGCGATCTGTCAATTCACCAGATACGAATCAGACTTGGTAAGTATGTAAATATATCAGTTTTCAAAACTATATGAAGCCTACAGGAACGAAACCACATTAAGTAAACTTTTGAAACTAAACCACATTTCTAAGTCCAAATTTAGTAGACGATTTTCTATACATCACATAGAAAATTGACTCCTTTTACGGATGAGTAATCACGCTTAATAAGATTTACTTTGAAAACATTTAGTTAATTCTACATTTTTCAAATATACGGCGTGTCCCAAAATTATTGAAAAAGCCAGATAACGTCATTATTGTGACTTGATTACGAATTGATTATATCGCTGCTAAGTGATCACTAGAGAGAACATGGTCTTCTCTTTTAAATAGAATAACTTTGGTGTTTAACAACAACTAAGCCACATAAATTTTCCGAAACGACCAAAAATTCAATTTCCTAAGAAGGAACAATTTTGTGACTTTTTATTGACTTTTAACCCTACCGCACACTAGTTTACATAATCGCAAGAACGCAACAAAATCAAACATGAAATCCTAACCAACACTAATTCGCATAATCGCTGGAACGCTAGAACGTCGACCCTAGTGTGCAGGGGCATAATCGCTAGAATGCTAGAACGCAACCAAAATCAAACATGTTTGATTTTGGTTGCGTTCTAGCGATTATGTCCCCGCACACTAGGAATTTTGATGCGATCCTGCGGATCGGCGTTCCTGCGATTATGCGAATTAGTGTTGGTTAGGATTACATGTTTGATTTTGTTGCGTTCTTGCGATTCTGCGGACTAGTGTGCGATAGGGTTTAAAATGGGGAAGGTTGGGAAAATGAGACCAAAGGTTATTCGGAAGAATCATCGTACATAGTTATCTGTTTTATTCGGGAGAATGCTCTCAAATGCGTATTTTTTGCAATTATTAAAAAAAATATTCATAATTATGTCACAATATATCGTCATCTGGCTTTTTTCCTTAATATTTGGACACACTGTATCACGAATATCACATATCATGTTATTCCTTTAGTATACCTTTATGTCGATACCCAACATGTCAATTCACTCTCTAAGTCATACTCATTAGGATTATATTACATGCATTTGTTGTCATTAACATTCAAGAGCAGATTTAATAACAGCTATCTAAGTACATGTACTTTAAAATTAAGCATTGAATTGCAATATATAAAACTTCAAATTGTCTGTAAAACCACTTCTGAAGAGAAATATCGTCAAGTTCAGGGTTTGCAAAGTATCGGCGATACGACAAAAATAACGACATGGCCGATACAAGTTCTCTAGGTATAAAACTTAAAAATAAACCCTGAAGTAAACATTTGAAAACCGTATCTGATATGGCCTGATAAGGGGAGATAAAAACAAAACACAGTCCCAGAATGAGTGAATCACAATACATTCAACTTAAATGAAATCGAAGATTTACCTCAATGTATTGTTTGAATACTCTCTGACTCACCCTCCCCCTCCCTTAGTCGCAATATGATGTGATCTAGCTGCCTGCCGGTTACCTTTTAATAATCTATCACTTCAGGATAGCGCCAGGAATGAAATTTCGGTAACCTATTTTAAAAATAGCTATCAAATAGCCTACAACTGCTTGTAATACGTATATTTTACATGCTATATTTGGTGCTTTTTTTACTCTGTTAAAAGATGTTTTAAAATATACAAAATAAGCCGTTGTTTTTGCTTTAGGACTAACATTATCCCGCGGTAGATCGATTTTAGATAGTTAAAAAGTAGCTTCAATAGCCTCCCTGATAAGCTAGTCTATTGGTTGCTTGGATAAGGAGCTCATATAGTAGCGGCCCGCGAAACCATGCCTCATCCTCGAAGGAGGCATAGATGAACGTCGCGGACATAGATAAACAAGCGCAATATTATAATGATGTAATGAACTGTAGTGACTAGTGCCGACCTGGCTTCATAATTGTCATCATAATATTGCTTGTTTTGATAATTGTTTTACATCTATTTCATTATATAGTTCGTTCTCAATTTACTCGGTATTCTATAGAAGAGGGGGTCGAACGCTAAATATAGCATTGTACGTAGCACTGATTACGCGTGCCGAAAGTTTTACGGTTTTTATCAAAATCATAGTAAAATCTTTACTTTGATTTCATTTTCACGATTCACGAGCCTCCTATATCACAAATGGGGGCTTTCACGAATCAAGAAAAGTAATAATGGCTTTCACGAAGCACGGGTATATGGTTTTCACGGATCACGTTAAGTCTGATTCCGGCATAAGCCGATTATCCCCATCCACGAAGCACAAAATAATGAGAATTCACAAATTTTCATTTTCATTTTATTAAAATTCAGACCTATTACTTTTGCGGAAAGGGATCACACTCGCTAATTAAAATTTCATGAATTTATTATTAATTCAGTATCAAACCCCCCGTATTTTACATGACCAAGCCCCCTCGGAATTAAATATGAGCTGCGGAACTTTCCCTTCTACACGATTGAAAGTACCAGAGTGAAGTTCGCGGCCACTTCGGTAGCGGCCTGGAAATTGGCGGCCAGCTGTTTAGCGGCAAATTAAAATAGTACCGGACCTCCACATTTTGAGTAAAACCTTCTAATTCTAAAAACTATACCAGCGTGGTCCAATTAAATGTATTTTCTTATTTTTGTTTATAGGAAAGCTGTTCGAGCTACACTGATTCTTATTCCACTTCTTGGGCTGCAGTTTCTGATAATTCCCTTCCGTCCCGAGCCGGACTCTCCAGGTGAAAAAGTATATCTCGTAGTAGCTGCAGTATTGGTCTCATTCCAGGTAAAGTTCAAACATTAAAAAAATTCCTCGTAAAGCAAAATGGTTAAAATTATACATAGTAACACTGCCATTTTCACTTCCACATTTTCATTGGCCCAAATTTATTACACGACAGGTTCACAATGCGTGGAATTGCCCTCCTTATCAGTCTTTATCACGTGACCAGTTAAATATTTTGTAGTATTCACCGGCGATAACGTCATAACCAGTGAATACTACAAAATAATTAAGACTGATAAGGAGGCAGAAGGAGGGCAATACCACGCATTGTGAACCTGTCGTGTAATAAATTTGGGCCAATGAAATGTGGAAGCGTATAATAGCAGTGTTGCTTTATATAGGCTTTTATTCATGTAACCAGTAATCAAAATTACTAAAGGAAATAAAGGGTGGGTGATCGAGGCAAAAAAGGCATTTTCATTGGATTTCATGAATGTTACGTTCAATCTGTGAGATATATCACGGGCTGGTATCTCGCAAAAAAGTTTTATTAGACTAATGGGTGTCCAAAGAAAGAAAAAAGCCACCTATGTTATAATATAGTTATTTAATGATAACCCGAGGGATATGCCAAATTTTACCACGACATCAAAGTATTCACCTCGGTAAATTAAAACATTAACATTCAAACATTATGAAAACTTAACATATATAAAAATCACAATGCAAATCTCATTTCTAACATTCTTCAAATACAACTCATAAACGATACATTATTAAAAGAGTTTAAAACGCTGAGCCTCCTTTTGGGATATTGCCTGCAGATAATTTCGATAATGTGAAGTAATCGGTTGAAGATTCATACGATGCATTCATAATTCCTGTATCTATTTCTGACAGAAGTGGAGCAATGTTCGGTAGACTATTGTCTTCGTTTTGGAGGTCTGATGATATTGAGTCGATCAGTGAAAAACACTCCTCAGCGGTCGGCCGCTGTGAGGCATCATGTGCACAAACACGAGTAACCATTTCAGTTAATTTTTGTGGTGCATTATGGTTCCTAAAATGGTTTGCAACATCCTCAAATTGGAATTCGATTCTAAAGTACATTTCTAACATCATTATTCCAGTGTTATAAATATCGCTCTTTGCTGAATATACTAACTTACTTAGTCCATGTTTGACTTCTGGTGCACAGTACCGAGGAGTTCCTTTGAAAGTATCAGTTACTTCTTCATCACCTTCTATAACTTCAGATAATCCAAAATCAGTTATTTTCACAGTGTCACTAAATGAAAGCATGATGTTTTTCAATTTAAGATCTTTATGAATTAATGATTGACTGTGCAGATATGCTAAACCGTTGTATAACTGTGAGTTAATTGTCAGAAAATGATGAAGACTTGACCTGAACCCTGAGGTTTCTTGCACTAATTTCCCTGGGTTTCTATCACTATTACCACTATTAGCTTCTTTTATGAAATGGTTGTAAAGATCCTCTTTGCACAATTCCATGAGAATGAGTAGGCAATTTTTGCCATTAATTTCCTTAAGTTTGAGGCCATGGAATTGCACAATATTTCGGTGCACACATTGCCTCATTTTAATCGCCTCATCATTGTAATCTTTCGTTAAACGAATCTTTTTGTCATTAAGTGGACACACTTTTACCGCAATATCTCTTTGATCAACTGTGTATTTGTAAACCTGTCCAAATGCACCTTTCCCGATTGTCTTATCTTTTTGGGGATTAATGTCGATAACCCAGTTGAGTGAATCAGATGTTGTCATTATATGTAATTCAAATGATGACATAAACCTTATAAAAGGATTTTTAATATGGCATTTAATTTTTTCATTACTTTGCATATATCTAAACTTTTCAAAATGTGGTAAAGCTGTTTCAGATTTCGTTATAAGTTCATCAATATGAACATATAAAATGGTATACAGTTCACTATTAATATCACTTTTAAATGAATTAAGTAATACTTTACAATATTTTAATCTTTTTATATAATTATTTGGACCTAGATCGCTATTATCGTAACCTATCTTTTTTTCATTTATTGGATACTCATTAGGTATTTGAATTGTAATTAACTTTTCAAAAATTTTACATTGGCCACCAGTAAGGCAATATTTCAACGAATTGAATAATAATTCAGGATAGTAATGAACAATTATTAAAATAATTGTATAATGACCGTTTATGGATGCAGTTAGAAGACCATTAGGAACTGCACCTGGCTTCAAGACGTGTCGGTAATTTTGAAGAAAAAATTCAACAATATTCTTATGGTTTTTGTTTGCTGCAGCAGTAACAAAATCCATAGTATTTATCTCTGCCTTGGCTTTAATGAGTTCTTTTATTACACGCAAATGTCCACGCGAGGTTGCTAGATTCAACGCAGTTTTATTGGTGCTATTCCTATGATTAACTTTTGCCCCTGCATCAATAAGTTCTTTGACAACATCTAGATGCGCATTGCTTGACGCTGCCATTAATGCAGTACATTTTTCCTTGTTTTGGTGGTCTACATTAGCACCCTTACTTAGTAATAACTTAACCAAATCACTGTGTCCATTTTGCGATGCTATTGATAATGCAGTGAATCGATTATTATTCTCCTTATTCACATTAGCATTACCGAGAATGAGTTCTTTTGCAACATCTATATGTCCATTGTGTGATGCAACCATCAATGCAGTACATCTTTGCTTGTTTTGATGGTCTACATTAGCACCGATACTAAGTAATAACTTAACCAAATCACTGTATCCATTTTGCGATGCTAATGATAATGCAGTGAATCGTTCATTATTCTCCTTATTCACATTAGCTTTACCGAGAATGAGTTCTTTGGCAACATCTATATGTCCATTATGTGATGCAGTCATCAATGCAGTACATTCCTCCTTGTTTTGATGGTCTACATTAGCACCCTTACTTAGTAATAACTTAACCAAATCACTGTGTCTATTTTGCGATGCTAATGATAATGCAGTGAATCGTTCATTATTCTCCTTATTCACATTAGCTTTACCGAGAATGAGTTCTTTGGCAACATCTATATGTCCATTATGTGATGCAGTCATCAATGCAGTACATTCCTCCTTGTTTTGATGGTCTACATTAGCACCGATACTTAGTAATAACTTAACCAAATCAGCTTGTCCATAATGCGATGCTATGCATAAGGCAGTGCATTCTTCATTATTCTCCTTATTCACATTAGCATTAGCGAGGACGAGTTCTTTGACAACATCTATGTGTCCAACTTGTAAGGCAGCCATCAATGCAGTCCATTTGTCCTTGTTTTGATGGTCTACATTAGCACCCTTACTTAGTAATAACTTAACCAAATCACTGTGTCCGTTTTGCGATGCTAAGTATAATGCGGTTAATCCTTCACTATCCTCTCTATTCACATTGACTTTAGCATCGATGAACATTTTTACAACTTCGTGATGACCTTCTTGTGATGCTCCATGCAACGCTATGTGACCATGATAATTGCATACATTTACATCAGCACCTTCATTAATTAATTGCTCTACAGCACTATCGTTACCTAAGTACGAGGCAATTTGTAACGGAGTACTTCCATCGTTACTTTTTTCCTCGATGTTTGCACCAGCTTTTAATATAGCATTCACTATTTTGTTAGAAGGAAATTGGCTAGCTAAATGTAAGGGAGTGAATCCCACACCATTTTTGGCATTAATGTTTACTTGTTTTGAATTTATTATCTTTTTAACAGTTCTAAGTGATTTGTTCAAAATTGCTCGAAAGAGAGCTATTTCGCCTGGTGAAAGACCTTCATAAAGGTCATAATGATCCATTTGAAAGGTTAAACCGAGCAATTTCTCCTAAAAACTCTTTTCTAGAATTGTACTTATCTGTATTAAATATTCCGTACACTTAAAGTCTACCTATTTTTGTATCCAGTGTTCTACTGTTTAAAAAAGTGTTTTGTGGTTGTAAGGTTTCCCCAAGACATTTCAAATGATTTATTACATTGTATATTAAATTTTTTGAACGACATATTTTTCGATCCCATTCATTGTTGATAATTCATGCATGTAAGATACACATGTATATACTATATAATAACTTGTGGTGTGCTTTTTAATCGATTTGTTATTGATAGAAATGTTATAAAACACGCTCTAACGAGCTTGGTCCTGCGAGTTCCAAATAAACGGTAATAAAGTAACCGATCGTTTTGAACATTATGTTAAGAGCAATACAAAATTAACCTTGGTGAATACTTCATATGGCGTGGTATATTTCGGCATATCCCTCTGGTTACCATCAGACAACTGAATATAATCGATGTTTTATCAACTATGCCTTTGTCATACTAACCATCATGATCGTGAATGATTTCATTAGTTTAATTCGGAACCCGTGAACTGAACTCGTGAATTAAACTCGTGAACTAAACTCGTGAACTAAACTCGTGAACTAAACTCGTGAACTAAACTCGTGAACTAAACTCGTGAACT
>JAUCNG010382814.1:1042-11078 GCA_032353305.1 Cephalothrix spiralis
AAAAATAGTTAGTGAGAATATCTTAAAAATAGTTAGTGAGAATATCTTAAAAATAGTTAGTGAGAATATCTTAAAAATAGTTAGTGAGAATATCTTAAAAAATAGTTTTAGTGTGAATTCACCATCGTGATAATAAAGTCAATTAAGTCAAGCCAAATATTATATAAATAGTTGAATTGCATTCCAACATATATATTGGATTCAGAATTTAGTTAAGTTAAAAAATAAAAAAAAAGAGATCAAAAATCAAATTGGTCGAAATAAAATTTTTACCATGAAAAATATTTATGCGGAACAAGTCGAACAACGAGAAAATAAGGGCCACAAAAAGAACTGAAATACGTTTTATGATGAACTAAAACCTACGCAAAAGAGCATGTTATTTTTTTAACGTTGTATTATCTATATACACTATACAGTGTGTCCCAATATTATGGATAATAGCTAGATGATGTCATATTGAGACTTAATTATGAATATTTTAATAATTGCAAAAAGTACATATTTGAGATCATGTCCTTCTCTCCCGAATAAAACAGATTTGGTGCATATTGGTTCATAACTAAGGGACACCCTATATATGACAAAAATGAACCAGATGTTGTAAAATGGTACTAATAATTGAGGTATCAAGATTAAATAAGGTATAATGATTAATTTGAACGATATAAATAAGCGATCACGTTGGTTCTAGGCTTTTAAACAATCGATTCTAAAACACGACTAAAACACAAAACTCCGGTATTTATTTTAGTGCCTTCACAGTGCTTACTAAGACCGCACGATCCGGGACTGTGTTCTAAAATACGTATAGGCAGAAAGGGTTAAAATATCTTGGTGATATGTTGGATAAATCCGTCTAAAATTGGGAGATACTTTTTAAATATTTAAGTGACAATAACAATCTTCAATATAGTCACATATTCCACAACGTTCAATGACTTAAAACACGGGACAAAAATAGGTAGAAAAACGAAATTTGGTTTTGTCTGGTATGCTGATAGACAAAATAAGGGTAAACAAATTTATATAAATAATGGGAATGATCTGGTTACGTTCCTATAGGCTTCATAATTATATTTCAAGGTCCCTTGCAATAATGAATTGAATTCAAAGAAATTGTGTTCATTATACTAAGAAAAATATCTAAGTATTGTTGTAAATGATTAGAACTTTAAAATAATCTTAAATGTGAAAGATGAGACCAGTTGCAGTTTAGTCTAGTCCAACTACTTCTGGACCGGGTTCCTGCCCCCAATTCACTACATCTATAAGGGTATATATATTAAAATTTAATGCTTATATTCTGCTCTTTGCAATTGAAAATATACTCTAGTAAACAAGAGATTAATATATGTACTAAGTACTTTGATATTAAGTTGATGGGATATGAAAATTCCCAGGAAAAGCCTATACTTTAGCAAAGTATTGAAAATATAATTAATTTATAGTTACACTTACCTTATCCAAGGCTGAATTGAAATAAAAACAAATATCCAAAGTGTATCCAAGAAATTGAAGAAGCACAATATCCAGTTATAAAACAAAAGGAGATAATCGTTGAGAATAGCGAATTGAGAATCTTTGAGAATAGCGAATTGATGTGTCTATGACTGATGATTATTTTAAAATGATTCGATTTCAGAATCTCGAATAATTATACGAATTGGTGATCTGGAATGACATTTCATTTGGAGTTGATTCGTTCCACTTGATCCCATGCATAGGCCCTTTGATTTACCGGCTATTGTTTTCCGTTCTGCTTATAAGCAAATTAAAGGATTTATGTCCTCGTTTCGAATCGCTGAACCCCATCCGAGTTAGTGACACTTTTGTTAGTTTATTTAAAAATTAGTGATCATCCCTCAGTTCTTATATCAAAGAAACCGAATTCTTTTGAAAGTTAATTGTTTTGATTAGGTTTAATTACTTTTATTAACCGACAAAATTAATAAAAGCAATTGTATTTCATATTTTTTTAAATAAATATTTGAAAAGTATTGATTTAGAATAAGAACGTACATGTATCATAACTCTGAACATGGTCGAATTGCTAGAAAGAATATACATGTAAACAGTTTTTGCGCTACTTCTTTGCTTTTTTCAACAAAAAAACACAAAAATTAAAAATCTAGAACTGGAAAGTGGAAGAAAATTTAGGGTGTAAATATATTAAAATTCTCAAAAATATATTACAATCCTCAAAAATAATACAATTGTAATTTGTACGCTTTTTTGATACGCTCCTCGAAGAACCTTTTCAAAATTGCATTGGTTTAGGTCTCGCTGGGAACAAGGTTGTAACGCTTAGCTATAATAGGGGGCCATTAGTAAACAAGGATCTTAATAAATGTGAAAAAGTTCCCCTATATAAAACCTCGTTCCCGAAGATATCTTAACCGAATGCTGCTTTAAATATATTTGTTCGTCGTCTTGATTCACTGAACCCCATCCGAGTAAGTGACATTTTTGTTAGTTTATATGATCATCCCTCAGTTCTTATATCAAAGAAACCGATTTCTTTTGAAAGTTATTTGTTTTGATTAGGTTTAATAGTTAACCGAAAAAATTAATGAAAGATTAATTTGATTTGTATTTCATCGTTTTTTTATAACTATTTGAAAAGTAGTATAGTATTGATTTAGAATTAGAACTGTGCATAATAAATCTGAACAGGGTCGATTTTTTTTTAATTGAAAATTTTTATTTTCGTAAAAAAAACAATATATGCATACATGTACAAAAATTACAAATTTAAATATGAATTATAGTCTATTCATTTATGGTGCATGTAAAAGAGGAATAGAAATGAGTAAAAATGAGATGCGATTCAGTAGGATAGAGAAACAGTGCAGAGAAGAAAAACAAACAAAAAAAAAGCAGTGAGACTCCCACAAAAATATTCACTGTTTTTTATTTATAACTAATTTGTAAGAATTCTAAAACTTTGCCATTTTTTATTAAATTTGTGTTCCCTCCCATAAAAACCCAGCCGCTCAGTTTCAATTTTGTGATTCAAGAATTATAGTAGAGTAAGGTAATTTAGAGTAATATTTTTACATCTTGAATTATAAATAAATTTCTTAGTTAACATTAGAATGTTGTTAAGAGCTGCTTGTTCAGGAAGAGGAGGTAAAAAGCCAAATAATATTGTTAGTAGGTTATAGCGAAAATTTGGGTAAATAGCCTTTAGGTTAAGACTATTAATTAATGCTAGCCAGAGGTTATGGGTTGGTTGTACGGCATTCAAAAAAGAGATGCTCTAAAGTTTCCGTATAATCAAAGCAAAAAGCGCACCTAGAAGTTTCGATAACATTTTTTAAATTATCACAAATGAATGATTTTGTTCATCGTCTTGATTCACTGAACCCCATCCGAGTAATTGACGTTTTTGTTAGTTTATATAAGAATTAGTGATCATCCCTCAGTTCTTATATCAAAGAAACCGATTTCTTTTGAAAGTTATTTGAAAAGTATTGATTTAGAATTAGAAATGTACATAATAAATCTAAACAGGGTCGAATTGCTAGAAATAATATAAACATTTTTCTGCGCTACTTTTTTTGCGGTTTTCAAAAGAAAAATTAAAATTGTTCATCATTTTCAAAAACTCTACTTCTCCCAAATACTAAAAAAACGGAAATCGTTGATTTTCCAAGACCTCTTTTGTTCTGCTAATTCGCTCAAAAGCCTTAATGTGTTCGTCGCCTCTTCGGTAAATTTCGGATAGAAAACCGCAAAAAAAGTAGCACAGAAAAATATTTATATTTTTTCTAGCAATTCGACCCTGTTCAGATTTATTATGTACATTTCTAATTTTAAATTAATACATTTCAAATAGTTATTTAAAAAAAAGATGAAATACAATTGCAAACAATTTTTTTATTAATTTTGTCGGTTAATCAAAGTAATTAAACCTAATCAAAACAAATAACTTTCAAAAGTAAACGGTTTCTTTGATATAAGAACTGAGGGATGATCACTAAATTCTAATACCAACTAACAAAAATGTCACTTACTAGGATGGGGTTCAGTGATTCGAAACGAGGACCTAAACCTTTTAATGTGCTTATCAGCAGAACGGAAAACGATGAGAAAATCTCATGCAAAACTAAAACATATTTTTTTACACAAATCCAGAAAATTCAGTCTTCATATTTAGGTTTTTTCGTTAACGGGCACGTTGGGTTCCAATTTTACGGAAATCGCCGAAGATGCGACGAAAGCATTTGGGTTTATGTCTCTTAAGCGAATGAGCGAAGCAAAATTTGGTTTTTTACTTTTAAATTGACAAATTGGATAATAATTAAAGTGTTAGGGGAAGTATTCCAGTCTATATATTACTTGGGGGGGTGTAAATGCTCGGATCAAAATATTTGGATTGAATATTTTGCTAAAAATATGTGTATTAGAGAGCAGTAACACCTCTCATTTATCTTAGGCATCGTTGATTACTCGGTTCAACGCATTTCAATTCCATTGTTATTTGTTAATAAATTATTTCGATGAAAATAATGGGATCAACCTTTTTTATTTGTAAAAATCGCAAAATAAATGATTCATACTAATTCTTCGGTCAACCCTTTCAATTTTTATTCTCAATTTTTTTTGTGAACCATAATTTTCCTTAACCGTATGCACAGAGGTGAATAAATTCATCACAGCTAATACCCAAGAACTTGCCAAAGATAAATGGCTATGCCCGCTGAGTGGTAAAAAATTTAAAGGACCCGACTTCGTGCGGAAGCATATTTTTAACAAACATGGTGAGAAAGTTGAGGAAGTTAGGGCTGAGGTAAGTACATGAATATTGTTGAGAACTGACAACTATTTAATTACTTAATATAACATTTATTCACGGAGACACTTTACACATGTATTCATATGCCAACATACGGGTCACAGACGACGACACTCACGGGGACATTGCGAACTAAGACCCAAGGCGCATTTATGTCGATAAGTGGTATATACAATCAGATAAGTTAGCAACAAACATAACCGAGGGGTAAATTACTCTTTTATAAGTGTACGAGATTAAAAGTGGGGCTGTAGCTTATTAGCGGTACCGGATATGGTCTATTTTCGTCCTAGCGGATAAATTGTTTTTATTTTAACGGGTCTTTTACAAGCATGAGATGTTTTATCATTAACTAATAACGGAAAAAGAATTGAGGCGAACAATTAACGAAAAAGATTTACCGGAAGTGGTAAACGAAAAATTAAATCTTATGCGAACTTAAAAGATACAGGTCTGTCGTAAATTACTATTGTGAACCTTCGGGACTGATATATTTATGAAAGCTAGAAGATCTCATGTTTGGTCTATCGAAGCCCTGTTGGAGATCAGTCTACGCAGTTCAGATTCCACTCTGCGCATGCGCGCGAATCGAAAACAATGTATATTGTATGATGTTGCAGTGTAAAAACGAACTAGTACATCAAAAAAGAGAATCGAGGAACCCCTCGTACGGAAGTTACGAACCCCGCCCTGGGCTGTTTGAGCCGAATAGTCAATAATCAATGCTTATAAATATTGAATTTGAATTTACATGTAATTGACTGCGTAGGCTAAAAACTTCTATCATTATTTTAACTTTATGAAATTATTTTTTTAGGTGTCGTATTTCAATAATTATTTAAGAGATCCAAAACGACCGAAGCTTCCAGAACATCCAGGTGCCAAATCTCAACCACCGAGTCAACAAAGTGGTGGATATCATGGTCATGGTGGCGGAGGATATGGTGGACCACCAATGCATGGCATGGGTGGATTTGGCGGCCAAAGAGGTATTTAAAATTACTTAATTCGCTCTTGTTTTTTTTCTCGATACAAACCTGGTGAATTTCCAAAATATATATACACTGTATTTTCAAATTTTGAGAGAATGCTCGCTCATCAATAATATAACCAATGAAAACGTCCTACTGAAAAATTTTGAAATTTTCTCGCTTCGCTCGATTCTGTCATTTAATTTAATTTTGTTACCTTCACCTTGAGGTGGTTTTTGAGAGTATATTTATTTTACTTTCTCATAATTCGACGTAAATCTCAATCTATATCAGAAAAATATATTAAAATTTGAAAAGATAAGGCTAAAAATCTTTTTTAGTCCTCTTTTCTGGTGGTCTAAAATCCTTTAAAGTTTTTACCAAAAATAGTCCTATATTCCTATTAAACACAGGTGACAATAACTTTGGACACCCTGTTAAATCTTTGACTTTTTAGTACAGGTCGAAATTTATTAAAAATTCTGGAAACTTTGGGATCCCCATTCGTTTTTTTCTTCAAAATAATAGACAGGGTGATCTTAATTCGACCTCTCTCCTGGTGTCTAATATATGATTGTGTGCCTGAGTCTGTGGTTCTTGCTTTTTTAGCAATTTGTCGCCTATGATATTTTCATTACAAATACATCAGTTATTGTATATTCTCACATATGCATATTGTTTGTTTTTGTTTTCCATATTTTGTAATAAAATTTAAAAATGTTCTTTTACTCAATAGGTGGCGGCCATTACGGATCCCCGCCTTACAGCCGTGATCGATACTCTCTTGATCGAAGACGAGGAAATTCATATCCTATGCGAAATAATCGGTAAGTCAGCAGGTACTCATTTTCCATTCGGCCTTGTAAGCCCTTTACCGAATACATGGTTGCATGACTGTGCTCCAATATTTCATACAATTTCTATAAAATAATAGGAATCCTGCTGTATTTAATGAAAACCTCCAATATTTCCTATAGTATTTTTGGTTGAAATGTCGGACCAAAATATACAGTGTGTCCCGATGTTATGGAAAACAGCCAGATGACGTCATATTGTAACTTAATTATTAATATTTTGATAATTGCAAAAAACATGTTTTCTCTCCCGAATAAAACAGATTTAGTGCAGATCGGTTCATAACTAAAGGAGCTACGATGATTCTCCCGAAAAACCACTGGTTTCATACTCCGCACCCTAAATCCCATACTAAATCGAAAGAACGCTATTTTCAATCACTCTAAAATTAATCTGGAATATTTTCATTGCATTTCAATTTTATGAATACATGTAGTAAATCGAATAAGGAGTTGTAAATAATTAAAAAGTCATCAAAATTAACAAACATTTTGTTCCCTGGGACATATACGTTCATTTATGATGGGATTTACCTCCTACTGGGGAAGTTTAACTTTTTGGTCCTTTGGGGAAATTGATGTAGCTCAGTAATTGTTAGACCGATTCGCACCAAATTTATTTTATTTGAAAGATAAAAACATATTCTCTTTAGTAATCACTAGCAGCGTTATGGTCAATTCATAATTAAGTCACAATATGACGTCATCAGGCTGTTTTCCATAATATTGGGACACCCTCATTCAGGCTTTTTTTAAATGTCATGATAAAATTTACTGGAAATGTCTTGATAACTCAGGATAACTTGGAATTGATGCATGTTAATTTTATTAGAAAATAGATTGTCCAGAAATTAACATAAATTTACATTTGAATTGTTATTCTTTCAGACGTGGAGGTGGAGGTGGTGGTGGACAATTTGGAGGTGGCAACAGGTAATTGTCTTTAATGCTGTTCTAACAATAACCCGATCGAATAAGTTGTGGGATAAGCTAGTTATTTCACGAAGGAACTTCAACTGAAATAAAGTTTTTAATTTAATCCTCGAATAAGTGTGAAATTACCGATCCATTACGGTCCATCGTCTTTTGATCTCTTGCTTTCTTGTGTGCTTTCCCTGAAATCAAGGTCGCATGTGACTCTCATATACAGTGTGCCCCAATATAATGTATAATAGTAAGATAACGTCAAATTGGGACATAATTATGAATTATCCAAATCACTGCGAGTAAATAGTCTTCTCATTCAAAGAAACGTATTTAGTGCAACTCTGTTAAACAATAAGTGAGCTACATCAATTTCCCCAGTGGACCAGAAGATTCAAAATGAAACCAAAGGTTTTACGGGAGAATAATCGTAGCTCCCTCAGTTATGAACCGATCTGTACCAAATCTGTTTTATTTTGGAAAGAAAACCATGTTCTTTCGGGGGTATTGCAATTATTCATATTAGGTGTCAATATATGACTTCATCTAACTATTACACATTAGAGTGGGACGCACTTTTTTTCCCCATAAAAATAGGAATCTTATATTTTCCGATATACGGAAATTGTTGCGACTAAAAAGAACCGGAAAAGGTCAGGGAATAAGTCAAAGAGTCAAGTTTAGACCAAAAATAGCAAAGCATTCTTGGGCGAAGTCCTGGCTTCGGCTTAGCCCCTGGACCACCTAAAATTATTACTCAGTCAGAAGTCAGTAGGTCATTTAAAAACCATCAGTACGACTTATGTGAAAAAATATATTCAGAATCATTGATTTTTATCAAATTTTCCCTTGAAAAATTTAACGATTTATGAAATCAAACATTCAATCAATCGTTTATCTTTATTAATCATCGCCCATTGAGAACGAGGTACACAATGAGAAAGCTAATAATAGTTACAGGCCTCATAGTTCTCCTAAAATTTTAGGATATCCTAAAATATGACCATTCCTCCTAAAATTCTATTATTTCTCATAAAATTTGATGAAAATGGTGTCAAAATTTTTTCTCCTCGCTTAGCTCGGCATAAGTCTTAAAATTTTAGGTTCATTTGTGTATAGGCGCATGCCAAAAATGAAAAATTATTATGGTTAGGGTCACTTAATGAATTATATGCATAGATTATATTGATTTATTGTAAAGCTAAAATATTTTGTTTGTAGCGAAGGAAAGGTATTAGAAAATCCACTCTTATTATCATATCATAGGAACTCATAATTTGATGGAAAAACTCTTAAAATTAAATGAGAAAGCTAATAATAGTTAACTTTGTTCCTTAAATATTCTTCCTTTTTTCAGATCGAGGCCTGATCCAAGATCCCTTATAGAATACCGTGACCTTGATGCCCCCGATGATCTGGACATCTTTTAGAAGTCATAGGAAAGCAAAATTCTTTTAGACAAATTTTATGTTCAAGTGGTTAATTAATTAATTGATAACCGACATTCTTGGATCCCCAAGTATGTGTTGTATCTAACGATCATGTATAGTAATGTACTGTATGTTCTTCGAAGTACGACTGTAATTTATTTGTTTCTTGTGTATAGTTGTAAAAATAATGTGCTTATTGTAAGATATGTGAATTAAATTTTAATCATCTTCATAAAATAACTATTGCATTTTATTAGATATATTATAGCTCGGCTACATTGCAAAGATAGCACATTTAAACTTTCCGAAAGAACGGTTCTTTACTCATCTCGAAGTGCCTCGGTATGTTTATTGCGAGCAATATCTATCAGTATTAAATATTATACACATAGTGTGCTTTAGAGATATATCACATGATGAATTCGACCGAAGGTCAATGGTGAGTGATATCAAACGAAGACATTGACCTGAGGTTTCTGATCCGCATTGTCCAATACAATTATAAAATACCGTTTTTCGAGAAATGAGGTCTTTGAAAACATTTTGGTCGACGGAAATTATAATCCCCGAAATACCAAAGCTAAAACAAGACCGACAAACAAATTGAAGCTTGATTAAAGATATTTGATTTTAATCCAAAATTGAAAATAACTTTATTACTAATTTATTATGTACAGTACAAATGTATTTACAAAATATTAAAATGATATCACATTTATTCATAAAAGCTTAATATTATAAGAAATTTGATTATTGAAATGGACTTACTACAATCATACTAACACAAAAATACACGAACAAGACACGAAAAATGGCACAAAATTTTTTGGCATGACGAGAAATTCCTATCTATAAAATTTACCTCGTTGTCAACTTAAAAATTCTACACCCCTTAAATGATCTTAAATTACTGCCAAAAAATATGTATCTGTCTAAAATATCCTAAAAGATATAGAATAATTTGGATAGTTTGCAGTTAAGTTCTAATTTCATTTACCCTAAAACCACAATTCTGTATTTTTAAAAACAACTTGTAAATTTAGTTTTAAAGTTTTC
>JAUCNG010383036.1:0-11072 GCA_032353305.1 Cephalothrix spiralis
TCGAAATAGCAAAAAATATCTAAGTGGAACAAATATTAATTGGTGTTTTTCTAATCCTTACAAAATTCATTTTGTTTTTTGATATGATACTTTTCTTGAAAAAGTGATTTATGTCTCAATTTTTTCCTTGTTTTTAAAATTATGATTTTTATCCGGAAAAAACAATACACGTTATCAAAAAACAAAAACATACCTTATAGTGACTTTTGTAAGGATAATTTTTTTTACTTCGTTAATTTTAGGCTATTTCGATTTTTGTCATTTAGAAACAAATGGCACTGGTAAACTTATCATTATTATCGACAACTCAATTTCACTGAATCTCCATCCAAGCAACATTCAGGAAATGTACACTTCTACATACTTTTTCTCAACGGTTTGTGACTTACAGCTGTCGGAAACTTCTGTGTTAAGAATCAAGATATTTTGATTAAATAATTTAAAAAATTTCTTTTTACATTTTAGCGACAATCGAGCATGAGGCTGATTTACGGCACAAAAATGATATGAAACGATTGGAAGCTGAAATGAAAGCTAAAGGAAAAATCGAACGTGAAAATAGAGACATCAAATTAGAACAAATTAAATTAAAAGCAAGAGAACATCGAGAAACAATATTAGAGTCAATCAAGTAAGTACTAATTCGTTATCATTTCTTATATTAACTTATTGGGAGGGCGTCAGATGACTGGCTCAAATAGACATAGACGGTCTGCTTTTATGAGCATTTACCCTTAGGCCTGTAGACCTATCTCGCACTATATACCGATTAGCAGTCGGGTTTACCCCGAAGGGAGGGACAGCGTCCAACTCCACATATTTAACCTGACCGAGCCACCCAGGAGGCAGTACGCTGGAGAACTTGCCCATGGTTCTTCCCGATGGAAAGGTCTCAAACCCGGGACATCCGGAATATTAGACCGAGCCGCACAAAACCTGGCATTGTCTCGTGGATGGCTTGGACACGGTAGATACGTACCAATTTCTGCTGCCCCTCCCTTCAGTGTAAACCCGACTCTTATCGGTACTTGTGTTAGTTGTGTATACATTGTGTCCCAATTAAATGTTAAATTGTTTGATGACGTCGGGTTGGTGGCCCAGTCTACCTGGGCCATGTGCCCACCAGTACAACTGGTTCCTTCCTTTATATATACTACGAGTAATCACTGGTTTTTCGGGTGAATCATCGTAGCTCCCTTAGTTATAAACCGATCTGCATCAAATTTATTCGGGAGAGAAGATCATGTACTTTCGGATGGATTTTTACTCTGGATAACATGAGCGGCGGTGCGGCCCCGCGATTAGGGACAAGGTCCCGATCGCGATAGCCTACCTCAGCTAATATTTCGAATCTAGATGAAGAAATAAATCCCTATCTCGGCAGGTAGTGGATTTTTGCATTTATTAAAGTATTCATTGTTGATTCTCAGTATGACGTCATCTGGCAGTATTTTATTGAGACGCACTGTATAGAAAAATATGATTATCAGTCGAGATATGCACGAATGGTGCTAGTGGTAGCGGCCCTTTTATGCTCGCCTGGGCTGATGACATTTCAGTCACTTAAACCTAACCGAATTTGGCACACTAACTAAACGGCCGCGAGATGATCTCCTTAACACAAGGGGAAATTCCCATTCAAAATCCATGCACTACTTTGATTTTAGATCATCGCTAGCTATTCATTAATTTTGAAATGACGCAAATCGTATGTGCAATAACAATGACGCAAAGAAATCGACTTTCAGAAGTGAAGTTCTGAGATCGCAGTTTCAGTTACTATAGTCGATTAGTCGTGCTAAATTCGGTTGGAATGTCAGAAAATATCGATTGATGGAAACCAAGGATAATAGCGGTCCAAATCGTTTCACAGCCCTTGAAAAAGCTGATATATATGATACAAATTTGAACAATTTATTAGGTAATGTTAATTTAAAAAATAGTACAGCCGTTGTAAACTTGATACCTTTTTATTTATATAAAACTTTACAGATTTATTTTTATAACAAGCAGATAAAGTAATTTATATGAATAATGTAATACATGTACGTACATGTACAATAAACTATACTTATAATGATCCCATATAATGTATTTACAATTCATATCTGTAGCTCACATAGTTACACGCAGTGGATGCAAAAATCACAATGATATATTTAGTTATGTACAGATCTTCTTGAATATAGCAAAAAAAGGTATAATAATTATAGGATAGCGAAAATTGGGTGTAGGAGCTTTAATCTAAGAAATTTGCGTCTAACGGAACTTTGGTCTACGGAACTTTGGTGTAATGATACTTTGGTCTAAAATAAGCAAAAAATGCCCAACCTGTAACAACCTTCTAAAATGTTTTAGGTTTGGAATTTGGTGCCTATTTTCCAAGTTTGACAGAAATAGAGTTTATGTAAATTTTATTTTAATAATCAATAGAAAATAAAAACAAATTTACAACTCTTTTTCTGGTGTAGAAGTATCCTTTGTGAGTGACCTTGGATTTCCTTTTGTTGTTGTTAAAATTTGCATAGTGTCCTCCATCATGGCTTTAGCAAATTGGGGTTGGTGACAGTTCGGCCAAAGACACTTCGGCCTCGGACAGTTCTTCCCTAGACACTTCGGCCAGGCGGACAGTTCGTCCCTGGACAGTTCGGTCCCCGGACACTTCGACCAATCGGACACTTCGGCCAAGCGGACAGTTCGTCCCAGGACAGATCGGCCATGTTCGGCCTACTTCGGCCAAAGAAAAATTTTTCATTAATAGATCTGGAAGGCAGGCCCAAAATGATGGATTGGATTGTTTCATTGTTTATATTTTCATAAATTTTATCTGTTAAAATTCTGTTTTATTCTTATATATATTCTTATATAAATTTGTCCGCTGGCCGAACTGTCCAGGGCCGAATTGTCCAGGGACGAACTGTCCACTTGGCCGAAGTGTCCTATTGGCCTAACTGTCCAGAGGCCGAACTGTTCGCTTGGCCGAAGTGTCCGATTGGCCGAAGTGTCCAGGGACGAACTGTTCGCTTGGCCGAAATGTCCATGGACGAACTGTCCGGGGCCGAAGTGTCTTTGGCCGAACTGTCCGTATCCCAGCAAATTGCACTTTAGACGAAAATTTCGCCCTTTAGACGAAACTTCCGCCCTGGTTAAACGAAAATTCCGTTAGACCAAAGTTCCGTTAGACGAAAGTGTCACTAGACCAAAGTTCCGTAGACGAAAGTTCCGTTAGACGAAAATTCCATAAGACGGAAGTTCCGTTAGACGAAAGTGTCATTAGACCAAAGTTCCGTAGACGAAAGTTCCGTCAGACAAAAATTCCGTAGACGAAAGTGCCTAAATTCCGACAATTTAGTCCGTGATTTCAGAAACACTGTTTCTTTTGCGTGCCAGAAGAATTTTCAGTTTTTTGAAAAACAGTTCCTCATTCTTCATACCTGCTTTCCATTCTAAATAGGTTATCTTCTGCGATAGTATCTTGAGGGATCTTGGTAGTTTGCTATGCTCGACTCCTTCCAAGAAGATGAGAATAGTGACATTCTCTCTTGCTTCAAAACATTTAAGTTCCGCTTGCCTCACTTCATATTTACACCAATCACTGAGTAGAAAGTTTTTGGAAATGATGAAAATTATCCAATTGCTTTTGTTAATCGCATGTTCGATGTTGTCAGCAATAAATGCACCTAGGTCGAAGTCTCTCCCATCAAAACAAAGTTCAAAGTTGTCATTATCAGATTTTTCCAAGTTGGGGATGAGCTTGTTATGGACAAAATCGTCATCTTTGCTCGAATAAGACACAAATGCATCCCACTGTCTGGAACGAGTTGGATCCCCGTCTTCCCAACTGAGCTCTCCAGGTATTGGAGAATACCCAGATGCCCCGCGATTTGTTCGTCGTTTCCTAGTCACAAACCACCAAAACTGAATATCAATTCTGTAATTGTATGAAACCGCGAGAATACAGATCACCAAGACCAAAATGCATATTGATGATGCCGTTATCACTATCGGTAGATGATAATCACAGTCAAACCAATTTGTTTTAAATTTGTAAATATATTCATCAGAGTCATAACATTTCTGATTCCACCCAGCTATCTTCCAACTTTTTCCTTTATTAAGTTCATTCAAAATCCATTTTCTGAAATCTCGGATATAACAGTCGCAGTTAAATGTGTTACTTGTCACGTCGATACGGAATGCACTGGAAACTGCTCCCAAGTCAGTTACGATCTTGTCAGATATTGTTTTCAATCTGTTGTTGCTTACGTCTACCTTTTTCAATTTGGTCAAACCATGGAAGATTCCATCTGGAAGATGTTCTAAATAGTTTATTGAAAGGTCAATAATTTCCAACTCTTTATTTGAATGAAATACGTTAGGCCCGAGAATTTGACAATTGCAATTTGATAAATTAATGGATTTAAGTTGGAACAAATCTTCAAAAGTGTTATCGTAAAGAGTTGGAAAATTGTTTGACGAAAGATCAAGAATAGCAAGTTTATATAATCCTTTGAAAGGTGATATTTTAGACAATGTAGCTTTATTGTTTTTAAAGAAAAATTGTCTTAAATGTGCCAAGTTGTTAATGCTCAAGTGTAACATATTGTGATCTGTCATATCGTTCCTGTTATCATTTATGCTCAAAACTTCTAAATTTTTATAGTTGTTCCAATTAACTACCTCCTGGTTCCAATAGTCGATATTGTTTCCGTTGCAAATTATTTTTCGTAAGGTGTTCATTCTTCTTACTTTCGCGCAAAACATGGTATATATTCTAGTGTGACTCAAATCAACTGTTTCTAAATTTGGAAACCGATTAAATATTTCGCACATAGAATTGCCTTGCATGTCGTTATACGATATATCAAGATACTTGGTTCTATTATTTGTCAATGAAAAAGTTCCGATGTTACAATGCGCAAAATTTAAGTACTCGAGATTTGGAAAATTTCGAAACGTGTCCACATCAACAGTGACAATGTTTGTGCCGCTTAAGTCGAGGTTCTTGAGTCCAGTTTTTCCCAAATCTTCAACGTAATGTTTATTTAATGAATCGATATTGATATTATCGTTAGAAATTTGGATGTTATCAACTTTGTTCTGTGACAGGCTCTTGAAGACGTTTTTCATGAAAGTTGGTAAATCCGTTTTGAAACCTAGAAAACGGCCAATAAATTTAATATTCCCTATATACTTAAAACGAATGAGGGTATTATTATCATATTGAATTCTGCCATTGAATTGGCCCATTTCTATTATAAGACTCAATTTTTTTAATCTGAAAATATTTCGCATGCAGTAGCTTGTTATGCTGATATCATGTTGATGGTTGCCAAAGTTTAGCCTAACATCACAATTAGGGGCATCTATATGGTCAATATTGAAACTATAAATATAAATATTGATTGTTAATGATCTTTTAATAAAAATAAGGTTTATTGCTGTTCCATGTTCAAAAACATTTAATGTGTGAAGCTTTAAATTTTGATTTATCAAACTGTCATTTGTTTCGGAAAATGATATGTCACCAATGGACAGTTCTTCAAGATTATGTAAATTCTGAAGAATTGCATATTTTATTTTGAAATCACCTATATCAGATAAAATTGTCAACACTTTCAGCTTCATTCCTTTAAAGACATCGGGGTTAATTTTTGAAAAGTCACAGTAACTCATATTCAGTATTTCTAAATTTGGCAACATATCGAATACTCCGATTTCAATTTCTTCGATAGGGTTATAGGACAGATCGAGGAATAGTAGTTCCGAATTTTCTACAAAATTTTCCTTTTCGATATGAGTGATCATGTTTCCGGCTAGGTTAATTGATGTAACGTGTAGTCCTTCAAATTTTCCTGAGATTTTTGGAATTCTATGCCATCTGGGAAATTTCCTACAATCAACGTAAACAGTCCTGAAATTCAATAAAAATTGTGAATGTCTCGAATTCGGTTAAATTTGTTTGGAGTCCCATTGCACTTATGGTTACTTATCGCCATCATGCATACACAATTAGGTGGAATTATTGCTGGAGAAGCAATTTCGATGGCACCACCCCCCTAAACATTTTTGGAAATATGCCGCCGCAGATATTCATTTTTTTACCCAGCCACCTCGGGCTTTATCTGCGAAAACATCGAGTTCATATTTAAAAAAATTGATATTTTCGGTAAGCCCACGCGATTAGGAACGAGGATCGCTGAGGCGCGCCGCTAACTCTTAATTTTCAGAGTACCTGGGACCGGGTATGGAGCGCCATACGCGCAAAAAATCAACTTATTTTCAAATAATGTACAAAATACGGATTTGTTTAAATGCACTCCCATCAGTTTATAGTTGCGTCCCGTGATCTTACAATGTTCGACAAGCCAGTCCCAACAACGAACAGTGCTCACGCAAAACTATAGTAGTCCCAGAAATCTAGTCGCAAAAGTATGCTTAAGTCACTTAATCAACTCGTTTGAATGGCAGTCACAGGATATAGCTTATATCACTAAATATGATGTCAACCATTTTTATTTTCAACTCGATAGTCTATGGTTAACAGGTCACGTGACTTTTTCGGAGAATACAAAACTTTAATCTGATATTAGCTTTTCAATTAAGTCAAGTGAGACGTCACTTTGTTGAAAAAGTCGAATAATGTTTCAAGTTTTTGGACGGTCAAATAATTTATTTCCGCCATTTTATTTCAAAGACGCGTTAACACGTATTTTACGACACTTAAAGTGGTCTATAAAATATAGACTAGCCTGAAAATATAAATGGTAGGCATCATCAATTTAGTGATATAAGCTAGATCCTGTGACTGCCATTCAAACGAGTTGATTTGGTGATCTAAGGATACTTTTGCGACTAGATCTCTGGGACTACTATAATTTTGCGTGAGCACTGTTCGTTGTTGGGACTGCCAGGGACTGCCTTGTCGAACATTGTTAGATCACGGGACACAACTATAAACTGATGGGAGCTGATGGGAGTGCATTTAAACAAATCTTGACTGGTATATTTTCAATTTTGTACATTATTTGAAAAATAGTTGATTTTTTGCACGTATTTTTTTTATAAAAACCTTTTTTTTAACCCAGCCCTAGGCGGCGGCATATAAATTCCATAAGTTCCGGCAATAATTTCACCCAAGTGTCAAAAGTTTTCTGAGATCGATCTCAAATTTCGTTGATCTTGAGTTGTGTTCATAGAATCTCGATCTCATGTGAGTCGATCTTACATTTTAAATCTGAGTGGGGTTCGTGAATACGGCCCATAGAGGGTGTAAACTGGCATATGTGACCCGAGATATTTAAATGAGTCGCTTTCGGCTTATTAAAATTCCTGTCCGGACTTTTCGGTCATAAAGAATGCCAGACTTGCGCTTGCATTTCATCCAGAAGCAAATCCCCCATACCGATGATGTCAAAAAGCGAAATATTAGGCTAAGATAATGATCTCAAATGAAGTTCAACACCAGAATCAGGTATGCCTTTGTCGAAATCCATAGACGTAGATAATAGACAAACGTAGTAAAAGAAAATTATTTTACTTACATGAAATCTGGAGATATTATGCAATTGCAGCGCAGTGGGCATGCGCTGTTCTTAGTTGTAGAAGTAACTTCCAAATGTTCAGTTCGAGTACAAAAAATTGTGTTCAAAATCATCGCCAACAAAAAAGCACGGACTAAAATATGCACGTTCATTTTGTCTCTACACTCACTGCATTGTGACGAACTTTTATAACAAAAGGAACCGATTAATTATTAATTATTGACGATCACATGATTCAGGATAAACTTCCTTGTCTTTTTAACAATATAATGATGCACTAATATAACTAGCAGATAATATAGTGGAGGTTTTATATGGCAATTTTGATTATTAATATGACATCAAATGCCTAAGGTAAATAGAAAATACATGTACATGTATAGATGTACACATGACATGACCAGGAAATATTAGCCCCTGATTTGTTTGGTTATTTGTTTAAGTCTTTGATTGGATTTCAGGTTTTTCTTTTAAAAGTCGAGCGGCGGAGCCTCGGAGGGGGGAAATTTTGTTAATTAAAATTTTGTATTCCCAGGGTGACCAGTTTTCTGGAAAGCAGTGAAATCAGGAAAAGAGTCTTGGTTCAAAAAGTCAGGGAATTTTAAAATTTTGTTGAAAGTCAGGGAAATTTATTCCTGAGAATTAGTCCACGACTAATTATTTGTTGTGAAATACATTTTAATGTCAAAATATATGTCGCGTCAGACAATTTCCTGGGGAATTTTTTGTCGCTTGGCCAGGGAAATTTTTGAAATGGTCAGGGATTTCAGGGAAAAGTCAGGGAATTTTGAAATAGTCAGGGATTTCAGGGAAAAGTCAGGGAATTTTGAAATTTAAAAAGTGGTCACCCTGACACCAAATGTATAATTCTATATTTATTAATTAAAATGCACAATTGTTTATTTTCAGAACTGCAGGTTCCGTACTTGGTGCTGGATTTCAGGCATTTATATCGGACTGGGATAAAGTAACGGCTAGTGTGAGTTATTTTAATTCATATTCAAGCAATTCTCGATTGACGGGGCTCGTCGAACAGTTTCGAGAAATTAAAGGGGTCCGGGTTTATTTATTTTTAATTTAGACTCCCGGAAGTCTTCTACCCCCCCCCTCCCTGATTGATTTCTCAACGGATTTGGGTGAATTGAAAATGTGATATTTTTTATTATTGGGGGGTGAGCTATTCTGAAAGGGGCTGCATATATCTTATTTGAAAGTCTTTTAAATCTTGAAATATCCTATAAATCCTATAATGTATCAACTTATTACCCGACTTACATGGCTGTTTCATAGTTTATATACCTTTTCACTTCATCACAAAGTTCATTCGCGATTGTAATTTCATGTTGACAAAATATTCACAGGTGGATGGGTCATAGCAAACATGCAAATGAGGCTATTCTTTTCGGCGAGCGTACTCTACTGATTTTATGTCAATGTCCAATAAGAACGCGTTAATTCACAGTAATTCACACTCCCTCTGATCGACAACAATGCAAAAATGACTTAGATTAAATAATGGTCGGATAATAAAAACATTATTGACTGTTTTACTAAGTAGTTAGATTTTAAAACTGCACTCGTTCCGGAACTCGTGCAGTTTTAAAATCGAATTACCTTAGTTAAACAGTCAATAATATTATAAACTGCTTCCTTAATTATTATCCTATTTTTTCATAAAAAATATATTTCCTATAAATTAAAGTTAAGGAGTCAGTTGACAGCTAATTAGGCTAGCAGGAGCCGGTCCAGTATTAGGGACGAGGTTGATATTTCGAAAATAAACCAATAAATCTCCTACCTTTAACAGTGTATTGACACTACGGTTTAATTTACATATGATATAGCGATACACTTGCCTGCTTTTAAAAACAACAGTCACAATTCGTCAATAGAAAGGGAGATTTTTAAGTCCTAATATGACGTTAAAATGAATTTTGATTTCGAGATATTTAGAAATGACGTCACACACTTTCAAACAATTTGATTCGTTAATAACTCGGTAACGGTTGATTACACGTCATGTAAATGAATTACGGACAGATAGAAACATCCGCCAATCCGTCAGCCGTGTAAAGAAAGCGTTATGATTTGTCAAAAACATAAAACAGTGTTGCTTTATTATTTTTTAGGCTGCTGGTTTAACTTTGTTAGCTGCAGGTGTATATACAGCAAAATTTGGTACTGGTGTCACAGCCAGATATATTGAGGCCTTGTTGGGGAAACCTTCTCTAGTCCGTGAAACATCTCGGTTGACTGCAACGGAGGGAATTAGACATCCAATAAAAGTGAGTAAACTACTAAACTATTTTGATAATAAAATGACATTTTAAATTAACCCGAGGTGATTGGTTTATAGCTGGACCGGATTACTTAATATGTTGGCAGAATGAGTAAACCAGTTTTAACCAGATGTGTGCGCCGACGTGAAACGGCCCGGCGGCGGCCAGTCCTTTTTGGCGGCGTTCAGGGGCGGCCGCTAATCTTGATTTTACCGGCGGCCGGCGGCTTCGCTATGCAAAAAATCTTAGTTTGTGAAGACCAGGTTGGAAAGTTTTTCGACGCTGTTCGCGACATTTCATGTGGACTGGCTTGAAATATTTGTGTCCACATAAAGTGTCTACATTGCCACATTTGTCCAGGCCTATTATTCAAGGCCCGAGCGAGCCACTGCGAGCAGGTCATAGAATACTAACAAGCTATGTTTACCCTTGATTGAGCGATTTTAGGCCATGTAAGGCTCATAATTAGTTTTTTTGACCATGATTTGTTGATGATTTATTAAGTCCACACGTCCACATTATTTTATGTCCACATCATTTTGTCCACATGTCCACATCAATCTCAGAATGACCAAATTTGTCCACATGAGTGAAGAATTACTGTCAATATTCCAAAAAAATGTAATGATAATATGAGCTAAAATATATTTGAAAGTTAAATCAAAACTTTTGAACATTATTTAATTACAGTACAGTTTGTACTAAACAAAACATTGAGGATTTATCCTTAAACATCAAACCTCAATCGTTAAAATCGTTCAAAAAGTGTTTTGGGAAACGTTACCTCACCGAAAGGGTTAATATCTGCAGTGAAAATTAAAATCAAACATTCGGTAGATTTTGCATGCGCAAATCGAATTAGGATAATGTATCTATCTGTTGGTAATACATTTATATAGCCTAAATTAAATGCAATATTTGCCGAGAAAATGGAATACAAATGTATGACTATCTCAGTAACGGCTGGGTTTAGGCTATATAAATGTATTGCAAACGGACACATGTACGTGGAACTAGCAAAATAATTCGAAATTTTGTTTCTTTTTCAGACTATTAAAAAAATAATAACCACCCCACAAGATGCATTAAAAGGTATTATTTTAAAACCAGAACTAGAAGAAAGATTACGAATGATTGCCGTAGCAACTAGACATACAAAAAAGAACAAAGGTTATTATAGAAATATTTTAATGCATGGACCTCCGGGAACTGGTAAAACTATGTTTGCAAAGGTAAGTTATTTCATATT
>JAUCNG010383147.1:0-11067 GCA_032353305.1 Cephalothrix spiralis
ACTTTTAAAGTTAAAGGAGAAAATTAAATATTTTTAGTTAATTTCAAGAGCAGTAACATGAAATTTATATCAAAATATCCCTTATCATGTATACTACTTACCTGGCACAGAGATTAACGTTGATCCCCAAGGACGTTTCGTTATCTCTGTGCTAGATTTCTAGAATTCCGGCCCTGAAATGGGTCGGCCTATGCGATTGCGCATTCGAGCTCCCTAAAACGGATTTACCAAGCCCCCTTAAAAGGGCTAAGAGGGTGTAAAAACCCAGAGAGTCCGAACGCTGTGCGTCTGGCATATTTTTGTGTTGGACGCACGGCGCAAAGAAAAATGTATACTATATAATCCTATTAGTGCGCCTTTCCATTGATACCCAACATGGCGGCCCTGGAATGATAGGTAGCCGTTGCGCTCGTCGCAACTTTGAGAAACTTCGCCTTACTTTATATGATCTTATATTATATTTACTATACCATTATGGCTCGTCGATTTCATCGCACTTTTGCGGCCGCTGAAGATTCGTCCCGTCTCGAAAGAGCCCCCAAAATGGGCCTCGTCGCGTTTGTCGCCGATTCGTCGCTTCCAACATTCCAGGGCCTCAAAAGTCAACATGACCCCATTGTAAATATTACCTTTATAAAAATACACCAATTGCTCTTGTGGCACTGCATAATCGTGGCATTTGTAAGTGCCATAGGACATAAATGTGTTTTTTGTGCCATCAGATGATCTAGATTTATCATTTCCTTGAATTTGGTATGCAACAAGTCATGGTTATTCGATTATTGTGAAAACAGTCCGTGACTTTAACAAAACGATTTAATGACGTCACAAAAAACGAATTTTGAGATAATGACATCCGTTTTGTTCATACTGACCCTCCCCCTTCTCAGCCTTCGACGGTGAATTGGCGTCGACTGCTGGACGAACGATTTTTTAAAAAACATCGAAATTTTGCCGAACCTCTAAAATTTTGGCGTCGGAAAAGAGTCGATTTTGATAAAGAATATTTTGATATTGCTCTTTGATATTAATGAAAATATTTTACTTTAAATCAATGTATTTTTCCTCTTCTTATAGTAGAGTGATGTTGTAAGATCTTGTAAAATATTTAAGTTATGAGTAAATAATTGTTAAAGGTTGAAACTAATTTATAATAATGAAAGATAATAACATACAGGGTGTCCCAATATTATGGAAAACAGCCAGATAACGTCATATTCTGATTTAATTATGAATTGGCCATAAAATTATCGCTGCTAGTAATGCCTAGAAAGATCTTGGGTCTTCTCTTTCAAATAAATAAATTTGGTGCAAATCTGTCTATTACAGCAACTGAGTTATATAAATTTCACCAAAGGACCAAAAAGTTCAATTTCCCCAAATGAACGTCCTTTCTCGAAAATGTGATTTTTAATGACTTTTTAATTTTTTTAAATTTCTTATTTAATTTACTATTCACAAAAAAATATTAAAAATTGAAATGCACTGAAAATATCCAGATTAATTTTAGAGTGATTGAAAATAACATTCTCTCGATTTATGGTGGCGAAATGAAACCAGAGGTTCTTCGGGAGATTCATCGTTGCTCCCTTAGTTATGAACCGATCTGCACCAAATCTGTTTTATTCGGGAGAGAAGACTCAAATGATTATTTTTTGCATTTATTAAAATATTCATAATTAAGTCACAATATGACGTCATCTGGCTGTTTTCTATAATATTGGGATACACTGTATATAACGCAATATTCATAACTAATGCAAATATTGAAATATCAGGGAATATAATCTAATACGATGCAGCTAGATATTAAATATTAGGGAATACAGTCATCTTATTCTTATTGTTTTAAAAACATGTACTTTGATTTGAAATATCAAGATGATTTTTTATATTCTTCCATTTATTTATTTCTGCTGATAATTCTTAACCAATTTTTGTCTCATCCTTTTTTTAAAGTATATTGAATTGTTTAGATGTAATTTTAATAGATACAAAAATGTTAACCATGTAAACTAATTGCATCATCTTGGTATCCTTTAATCTATTTGCTCGATTTGTTGATAGCAAGAATTTAAAGGATATTTGTAACAAAAAATTTCGATAGATAGTACCTTTAAAAGGTAAAAAACTGAAATAGAAATTCGTTGTATTGTGTTAATAACAATGCCTAGGATAAAGTATAGGTGTTTATCACGATAGACCGGCAAACACAGTCCCTATTAAGCACTATTTACCCTCCAAAGTAAATATATAGACTGTTTTCCTGCTCAATAGAAACTCCTTTTAAGGTCTGAAAAAATATTGTTGGATTGATTTTCTAATTGTCTTTTGTGACCTTATCTTGCTCGCTGGGCTGTAGATATGTAGCAATAGTGTATATGGCTCATAATTGATTTTTTATCAAGATGTGAACTGCAAATTCTTCAGTTTATTTTTCAAATTTTTAACCTTGTGGGCCTTAAGTACATAGGTCCTTTAAATCTTTATTCTCATTATGATATCTCCGGTCATAATTTATCTCTTTGTCTAAAGTTATTTACCTATATATATTTAAGAATTAGTTGTGCATAATGTGAAGTTCTTTTTATTTGTGTATTTTTAATACACGTAGGGTAATAATAACTACCTCATTTTAGAAGTCTCATAAAATTGCAGGACGTTTATGTATAATGTAGTTCATCTGCCTCTGGATATACGGAGGCCTATGATTTGATCCATTTTTAGATTGAAATTGTCATTGCATGTAATAATATTACGTTATCCTCCTTTTAGGGTACATTATTGAGTGAAAATATGAATAACTTACATATGTGTTTTTAAATCTCATAAAAAACTATGAAAATGTGATTTGATCGCTGTATAAAATCGTTATTTCTGTCGGTTTTCGTGTAATAAAACCGAAAAGACGTGAAGTAACTGTATGTTATTTGCAAAGACCATGTTTTGGTCTCTAAATTTAGACTTAGAATTATGACTGCATATGAAGTAGTATGAAAAGGTTATCTATCGCATACTTTTAATAAATGATTTATTTTAGATTTTATGCAACTCTTATAAAGCTCATTAGTTGATCTGAATGAACGCCCTTTGTATGGTTACATCTGTGACTCATTGACTAGTACTTATCGTTCCTATAGTCAATAAACCATAGATTAAGTATACCCAGATAGTGCAACTAGTACTAAATTCATGTCCTATCTTAAGATTAGTTTGGGTCTCTATACTGTAGAGATTGGAATAAAATGGCCGAAATAATACTGGTTTTTCCTTCCAGGTGTCGCATTTAAAAAGATAAAAAGGCTCGGTTTGAGCAGTATGGCCCGAAACAGGCATCGGACAATGTATCATCTAATTGCACTATCTGGGTACTTAATCTATGAATAAACTAGCATAATCTATGCATTCAGACGTCAAAGAATTAAGTAAAATTGTCAAAGTTCTGTGACGATTTTTTCCTGGAAGCCACGAAAAGAGAAACCTTATCCATGTTGATTGTTGTTGCAGACCCGTAAAATTGCTGTGTGCCAAATTATATGATTTAAAATAAATCTATGGGTTTCGAATAAATAATATTTTAATGAAGTCCGATTTCATTTTGTCACACTTTTTCAATAAACGAAAATTGAAAGTGTTCCAATATTATGGAAAATAGCCAGATGACTTCATATATATTGTGACTTAATTATGAATTTTGGTATAAATCTGAGCTACTTAAATTTCCCCAAAGGACCAAGAAGTTCAATTTCCCCAAATGAACGTCCTTTCTCAAATAAATGTGATTTTTATGACCTTTTTTATTTTTAAAATTGTTATTCAATTTTAATCAAAAATTGAAATGCACTGAAAATATTCC
This sequence comes from Cephalothrix spiralis, assembly GCA_032353305.1. Lineage (NCBI taxonomy): Eukaryota > Metazoa > Nemertea > Palaeonemertea > Archinemertea > Cephalotrichidae > Cephalothrix > Cephalothrix spiralis. The sequence goes on from JAUCNG010383147.1 coordinate 3,857, forward strand.
AGACTAATTTTAGAGTGATTGAAATTGCACTCTCACGGTTTAGGGTGGTGAAAATGAAACAAGAGGTTCTTCGGGAGAATCATCGTAGCTTCCTTAGTTATAAACACTGATCTGCGCCAAATCTGTTTTATTCGGGAGAGAGACCATGTTCTCAAATAGTTATTTTTTTCAATTATTAAAATATTCATAATAAAGTCCCAATATGACGACATCTGGCTGTTTTCCATAACTTTGGGACACACTGTATTTTGACTCTATATATTTCGGTAATGTTAACCATCTTATTTTGAATCCGTTGTTCACTACAATGTATAGTACAGCAATTCACTAGTTCAAAATATATAATAACAAAGACAAATATTTTAAATCTTAATTTTGTATATATTACATTATTCTCTAGAAATTACATATACTAAAGTATACATAATGTTAAGATAAATTCGTTAAAATAATATAATTATTTTACAGACATGCACACATCATCACAATACAATTTTCTTTACAAATCACAATAATAATATTGCACACACCACATCGAACGTTTGACACAATTTAGAAATTTTAAAAATATTTTTGACTTTTTATACATCTAATCTTCATATTTAAAGGAGACAAAAAATACTCTATTTTATTAAATCCATTATTGATTATGGCATCTTACTATGTCGTATATTAATACTATTTCCCCTAACTAGTTTTTAAAAGTCTTACAAGGTCAAGGTCGTCATTTTGAATTTTTTCCAAAACAATCTTGGTGAATTTGAAGGCTATTTTGATAATAAGGAAGATTTTAATATAAGTTTCATGATTGGTAAAAAGATTCGACTTTGAATCTTACGGTATTTTTTCTCTCTCCTTTCGATGTTTTGTAAATCGTTTTTTAAATAAATAAAGTTTAGATATATATACGAGTAATACACATTTAGGTCCCTGATGATCCGGTCAAACTAAAAAGTTGGATACAAAATGTGACATAAATAACTCTTTAAGATCTTAAAAAATAAAATTAATTATAATTTTTTGTGGGTACCCTTTCAAATAATACTAAATACTATTTCAACCATCAATAAAAGAATTTATTACCCTTTTTTATAAAAAATTGTCACTTATAATACATGCAATATTGTAAGTTGCATATCAAACTATCGAATACATGGGTAATACTTCATGGGTCGAGAGCCATGAAAAGAGTTACGCAACGAGTGTCAGTAACTTTTTATGGCTCGAGACCCATGAATTATTACTTGTATCGTACGAATGACCATCATATATCAATGAATAAGTACGATACAAGATTCAGAACGGATATCATGATCTACTCCACTTAATTGTGACCATTTACTCGTGACACTTAATTGTGACGCCGTTTTCATTCATTTCAACATTGAACACGTTTGTCACTTTGAGACGGGTAGTAGTTGCAACCCCTAGTAGAAGAACCAAAGGGGTACATAAAAACCACAGGTCCACACCCACCCCTTGTCCCAGCCAGCGAAGAGGTACTGGGACCCAGGTGCGACCAATCTGATAGATCTTGAAAAATAGGAACGTCATCGTTACCTAAATTATACATTTTAGTTTAAGCTCATATAAGGCGAAAGCTTAGTTAAATTTTTTTCGTTCGACTTAATTATTGGCTGTGGCCCGTGTTTTTCTACAAGCCTCTATAATCTTAATATAGATTCACTGCTAGTGAGTCGTAAACTTAATACCCCTTTGACAATTCTCTTGAATTTTCAGTAAAATATTTGAAGTTTTAAAAAGTGTTTATAATTTAAAAAGTGAAAGGCAGAATACTTGTTATATCACATGATTTTTACTCGAGATGTTTTTTCTGGAGCTTATTTGTAATACATAATTCGGGTATCACTATTTTAAATTTTTAATAGTATATTTAAACGCTATTTACATCATAACAATAATATATGCTAGAAATATCGTCAGACAAAACAACATAACATTCGCTATGAATCATAACTAAACAAAACAGACGAACAAGGACAACATTTAACAATTACTCTCGAAAGACAAACAATTCATAATCTCACACACTAAAAAGGTTAAAAAAGCACCTTATTTGATAATATACCTGGTTAAAACTTAAGATGAGCGCTGTTAAAAATTAGAAATATCCCTCAAGCGGCGGATATTGGATAATTGATTATGTGTGGAAGCTTATTATCTTTAAACAAAATAGACAAGTCCCTAAACATGTTATGGTACCTATAATAAAAACATGTTTTTTATGCATAAGCAAGCTATAAACCTGATTATTTAGTATGATATAGCTACACTATACACTACTGGACACCTTTTTGATTTGAAACTAAAACTAAATTTCTATAACGTATCAAAACAATTAAACAATATTGCAACTACAATTTTACCATTAAATGTACAAATTGTTTAAATTTTTAGGCAATGCAACTATTTTGAGGTATCAATGGGAACTGTTATATTTATATGTACATAATATAGGCAAATACAATGTTAATCATGGTATCTGGGGAAGGCTTCAAGTCTAATTTGGTCGGTCCCAAAGTATGATTGGAACCCAGTCTGGAAAACCTATGACTCATAAATAAATTATAAAATAAGTCCATGCAAAACTAAAATGACATATAAAATCTAAAACAGCATTAAAATATTTCTTACTATAAAAATCAAAATATCGCTTTAAATAGCTTTTAGATGTGCATTTTTTTATTAGAGCTTATCAAATATAGAAAATGTTTAAAGAAACTTAATAGGAATTCATTAATTTGAGATCCGTTGAATGAATAGTCCATTCGATCAAAAGATTTTCTATATCAAATGTATAATTTTCTATATCATCTTTACCTAATAAAAACCTCATAGTTGCCAAATGAAATTAATCTGTCATGTACATAAATGTTAACTATGGCTAAATATAAAAGAGCATGCAAAATTAAAACAATTTTATAAACAAATTATATTGGCTAAACTTACAAAATGTACAATTTTTCGTAAAAAAACAAAAACATAAACAAAAATACTTACATAATATGTACAAGGCACATCTTATTTACATATTCTATGAATTCTTCATAAAAATTGGACTTTAATAATACATTTGATGAGATTAAGCTTTAAGCTTATGATGCACTTAAGGTATTCATGAGAAGAAAAAAATTTGGAAATGTATTTATATTGGATTTAGTCCCCTGGCCTCGGTATCGGGAGAAACTAAAGTTGTATGAAATCCATGAAATTTTTATATTGGGCACCTATTAAGTTTCAAAAGTTAGAAGCTCGTTTGAAATGAGCATCTAAAAATCCCTAATTGATGCATGAACGTTCGGATTGAATTCATAGACGTGAAAATACATAAGGGGACTAAATCACGTCTAAACAGGGTAGGTCCTTATAAAAACTGTTTATGATTACTCTATTCTAAAATACTGAAGTTTGAGATGGTTTTGAGAGTTTGCTACTAAAATATTCTACACTTTGTTCAAGTAATCATTATCAGTAATTGGAAAAATTGATAGCAAAGTATATATCCAATGACATATAATTATGGCAAGCCGATACAGTGTTATTGTATAATGCCAAGTGGACAGCAGAAAAATGTCGTAAAAATGTAAAATCACACAGATTATGAAAGTTCATGTCATACCTTATTATTGAACCCTTTAATTGCATGCATGCTTAGAATTGAAGTCAGCAGCATTAATTGATGGAAGTTTATGCTTAAATAAATGCTACATTGCACTGTAAGACTCTGATACCCTCATTGATTTATTTTCTCTCTCTCTCTCTAAATAAAATGAGAAATGCTTGAAGCCAAAATGTAAACATTATTACCGCTAGCGTTTCTCCGTATCCCTGTAGTATGAAAAAATGTTGGGACGATAACATTTTAAAAATAACATATTGGTATTTTTTGAGTATACTATCTAAATATTTTGACACTATCATTATTTGTAGCCCCGCTCTAAATCTAAATAGAGCTTGTATTGTAGTAATATTATATCTTTTCATAATTCTCCCCCAACTTATTAAATATTTTTTAATAAAAATTTTAATGATTTGATAAAAGATTTAGTAGTTAAACAAAAAAATTATAAGATCTCATACACTGAGGCAGGCAAGGCTAATGCCCATGATATAAAACCCAAAGATTTAATAGATCATTATTTATGGCATTTCCCTTTGAAATATAGCACACATCTTAATAATTGCACAAAGTACTGAACATTTACATTTCATTTTATGAATATGATACCCAGTTGAGTACCGGTAGTGAGTACTCTGTCCTAAGTTAGTTAAGTTTTCTATCTACATATCACATTTGGAGTTATATTAAGTACAGTATATTTGACACATTTTAAACCGATCTGAATTGGATGATGATGAGTAATTATCATACTCCACTCTCATAAATAACTGGGGCAGCCATATCAGGAAGTTCAGCCTTAACCATTTTTTCTAAAACAAATAACCACCTAAAATAGACAAAGATATTTATATTATTAATATAATACTTAATCGGAGACTATTTGGGGAAACACTGACTATAATTAGTGCGTATAGACGGTTTTGACATCATTTCTATAAATATAAATAATATAATAAGGCGGAAATATAAGAAAAAATGTTCAATACAGATATTTTCCAACAAACTAACTCCATGGAATGGTGATATGTTGTACTTCAACTTCAACTTATTTGGAGGGCGTCAGAAGACTGGCTGAAATAGACACAGACGGTCCGCTTTATGAGCATGTACCCTTAGGCCTGTAGACCTATCCCGCACTCCAATCTATTTTCTATATACCGATTAGTAGTTGGGTTTACCCCGAAGCGAGGGACAACGTCCCACTTCACGTATTTATCCGATGGAAGTAGTTTCGAGCCGGGTCTCGAACCCGAGACCTCCGTATTCAGAGACCGACGCACTACAACCTTGCCACTTTGCCACCGAGCCGCTATGTCTCTTTTTCAAGACGCAAATTATACATGGTGAACACTGACCACTCATTTCCGTTCTCAGATTCCCTGACTTTTCAAGGAAAATTTGTTCATTCTAGGTCGAAGAGTAGAGTGGCCTGCCACCCTGTATTTTATGATACATGTACATCGCTTTTTAACGGGATATGGAATATATTTACGAGACAGGGTGATCTCAACAGGAATGCACTGTAAACTGTCGAATAAACAATTGTTCTAAATTTCTTCGGGCAATGCAAGCAGTTATTTTAACTCGGTGATGTGCGCTTCATAAAAATAATCACGGTGGCAAGGTGGTTAAGCGTCCGGAGTTCGAAAAATCCCACTGCTAATCGGTATATAGAAAATAGATTAGAGTGCGGGGTTAGGTCAACAGGCCTAAGGGTAAATGCTCAGCAAGCGGACAATTAAATTCTATTTGAGCCAGTCATCTGACGCCCTATATAGAAGAAGAATCATACATGTATGTATTGCACATCGAACTTACTTGGTTAAGTTTTCCTTATTTTCTGTCTGAAAGAAGGGTGAAGGTATCGAAGGTGCGGGATGTTTTAGTTGAAATGATAATTCACCCTCTTTGCGGACTATATTGTAACCAGGTAACGGTAAATTAACCTCGGCTACCACATCCTGAAGAATAGAAAATATATATCAATATTTGAGACGTACTAAATAGGCCGTCCGCAGAACGTTTCTCAATTAGACCGTCACTTTTTTCAACATGTAGAATCTGGTAACATCACAAAATGTTAGAAAATATATTATTTTAATGTTATTATAAAGTGATTGACAAAACCTCGAAAATATAAGTGGAAAATGCAGGACAGTGGGATGATATGTCTTTTTTACCCTTTGGGGTCACCCATCCCTTAATTAAGTGTAAGCTATTTTTCCAGGTAAACATATCTCTCCTAGCTTGGTAGGAAAATAGTACAAAACGTAAACCAACAATAGGTGAACGTCATTTGTATTGTACAAATTGTGATCGTATTGAAAAAAGCGTTATATGCATGTGAATCGGCATTTAACGCTTTTTTTAAATATGATCACAATTTGTTTAATACAAATGACGTTCACCTATTGTTGGTTTACGTTTTATACTATTTCTCAAGCTAGGAGAGAGGTGTTTACCTGGAAAAATGGATTACACCATAAATAAATCATATAAAGGTACGTGACGTAAATCTGTCGGAACCGGAATCTGGAACTCGAAATAGCGACATCTATTAATTGATAACAGCGACGACTGAGACACACATTATGCTATTCATTGATTTATAACGACACCTTTACTTTCTCTTTATTTGATTGTAAACCAGTTGTGTAAACACTAAAAGTTCTATCAATCAAATATAGATGGCTTTTAGTTTTTAATATTAAATATAGATGGCATAAAATACTAAAAGCCACCTATGTTTGATTGTTAAAACTATTTAATATCACATATAGATGGCATAAAATATATAGACGGTAAAGATGCCACCCATTTGGTATGACGTCACCGGTCTTTACATATTTAGTCTATAATATCTCAAAATCGAATTTTGAAGGCTAAGGTAAGCGAAAAATATGGTATCTCACCTGTCGAGCTTTAAATGAATATAAAACCATATCTTTATGAGCCGCATACCATTTCTTGACCCATTTTTTGCCGTCAGTACTAACATTTAAATAACCAGATATCATGGCCTGGTCATCTCCCTTTACCTAAAGAAGAAAGAAATATATGTATCTATGTGTACACACTACAACAAATTTAGCAAGTTAAAGGAACAGTAGAGTAACTGATAATATAGAGACCTAATTTAGAAAAAGAGAATCTTTAGAATATTAAGAAGCTCGTCCGTTTTTGTTTCGAGACTAAACTTTTGAAAACCAGTGTCTGTAAGGCATGGCATGAACGTTACATTTTCCAGTTCATACGGAAGCGCGTGAAACAATATTCGCTTTTCATGCTTCATGTTCACCCAACGACTGTATATTAACCCGTGTACATACGGTGTTGAAGTTTACACTTACGCTGCTGAGAGAAAACATCATCAAAATTAGCATTTTTCATGAACTCAGATTTTAAGCTTCGGGTCAGAGCGCTGGGTCTGTAATCCAGGGGTCCCTGGATCGATACCACTTTCCATCGGGGAGAACCAGCACCTTAAACACGTTCCTCAGCGCATAGCTTCCTGGGTGGCTCGGTCAGGTTAAATACGTGGAGTGGGACGCTGTCCCTCCCTTCGGGG
>JAUCNG010383258.1:0-11062 GCA_032353305.1 Cephalothrix spiralis
GACGATTTTAATCAGATAAGAAGATATCGATTGATTTGCATAAAACATGTATTTCTGTGAATGCAGTAGATCGTGTATAGAGGCTCTATTTATAATCGTTTATTAGGCTTCAATGTACGTGACTTGATCCACGAAGAAAATAGGGCATATATAATAGATCATAAATATGCGATGAAATGGACATTTGTTATGCGCTGCCAACTGAAATAAAGAACCCTCGGTGCCGCAGGCACCATTGGTTCTTCAGTTCTAGGTCACCGCACAACACAACTCGTGGATGTAATCCACAACTAGCCTCGATATTGCAAAACATCACTTTTTATCAGGGATAATGCCGTCTGGTATCACTGACTCGCAGAGCTGCTTGGAACATCAAAGACTATTGTTAATAGTCTACGAAGTGAGCATGAAAGTGACTAGAATCTTTAAAAATACATTTTTGAACTTCTTAGTCATATACAACATATACAAACACCTAATCCTTTTTTACAAGAAAATTACACCTATAAATTGATGCATTAAGACTAACATGTCAACCTACACAGAAGCCATAATTATACATCTACCATCCCATCCTAATTTTCCTGTTTGTTTATAGCACTTCCACAAATAAAAGACAAATACATCAGAGTCACGTCAAAAGAACACTGATTCAGAGCACTTTAATGATTTTTATGTATACAACATAGCAATATACATAAAGCTCCAAAACCCAAAACAGGCAATGGTACACCACTGCTAAAAGAAAGACATTTTTAGGCTTTCAGCAGTAGTAATGGCCGGTAATTCTGGGCAATAATATGAAGACTGGTGCGGTGGTGTGAAATGCGTGGAATGACCTTTGACCTTGTCAATGTTTACCGATGACTCATAGGGGTTTAAAGCGTGCATCACAGATACGAAAAAGCGTCTTGGCGTAAAAAAAGAGGTAATTGAGCCTCTGCAGAAATAAAAGAGGTTCCTATTGAGCTAATACAGCGTCTCCCAATAAAATGTATACCAGCCAGATGACGTCATACCGTGACTCAATTATGAATATTTGAATAGTTGCAAAAATACGCATTTGAGTCAGACAGAGATCATGGTCTACTCTCCCGGGAAAAACAGATTTGGTGCAGATCATTTCATAATGGTTCTTCCAAAAACCTCTGGTGTCATCTTTTTTCTAAATCCCATTACAAATCGAGAGAATGAATTTTTCCATCACTCTTAAATTGAACTTGTGAATATTCTCAGTGCATTTCAATTTTTATCAATTATAAAGTTTGAGGAAATTGATGTACTTGTACCACACTTGCTGTTGAACATATTTGCACCAACTTTCTTTTATTTGAAAGAGAAGAACAGAAACTTACATAAAGCTCCAAAACCCCAACTTACAAATATAGGATTCATCATTGCAAATCGAAGGCAGTGGTACACCACACTTAAAAGACAGCAGTAGTAGTAGTGGGTAATTCTTGGCAATAATGTGAAGATGATGTGGTGGTGTGGATGGCATGAAATGACCTTTGACCTAGTTTATTCTAGCCGTGGATGATGACTCATAGGGGTAACTAAGGAGTGCATTTGTATTCGAAAAAAGGACCCCGGCGTTAAAAAAATAGCCATTGGGGCCTCTGCGGGCGTAAAAAGGGTATCGATGGAGCTACCATAGTGGAATGGGGTGGCGGTCGGTATATGTATGTTATAGAGAATCAACTTTGATCTACTAAAGGATCAGGCTGAAAGTAGTAATAGCGGGTAATTCTAGGCAATAATGTGGAGGCTGTAGGTCCTGTAAAGTGCTAAAGAGTCCGGCTAAAATTTGGAATAAGTGTTGAGCTACTATATACCGGCCCGCAAACCCCATCCCACTATACCTTATATATACATCTACTAAAGGATCAGGCTTAAAGTAGTAATAGCAGCTAATTCTGGGCAATAATGCGGACTTGCTCTACTAAAGGATCAGGCTTAAAGTAGTAATAGCAGCTAATTCTGGGCAATAATGCGAACCCTGTAGGTCTAGTAGCGCTTAAGGGGCAGGCTAAAATTTGGGATAAGTGATGACGATGACATGCATCATCTAATAGCATGATGCAAGTCTCTAATATTCCGATTGATATCAACAAAGTATATATTCATGGTGTTCCTTTATCTAGACGTAATTTCATGACGTCATATTAGTCTGATCTTGTTAATATTTCGTCAAATATCACTCCCCCAATATTGATAAAAGAACCAGACCACAATTAATAGGAAAGTAGCCTATAACAGTTTTAGTTGTAATCTTTCTACCAGTCTCCCTTTCATTTGAGTAGTAATACGATCTTTACCTTTGGTTTTTGTGGCGTCATTCGGCTTCGGGAAAATATGGCTATGAATTACGGATCGCCAAACATTCTTCTACATCAGTTGATACTCGTTATTAAGTGATTTCCTAATGGCTTTATAGCCTATATAATGCTAAAGTTCATGATACCGCTCTGGTCATAACAACTGATTTAATGTATAATATTGCGACTTTTGGAGCTACGCTTTATCACCCTGATATTAAGGAAAATCTAATTAGCACTAAAAAAGGCATAATTTATCATTTATGATTCTGCACTGTGCAAACAGTGCAGGCAGGTTCCAAGAAAGCATGTTTCTATAATAATGTTTCAATATAATATAGTATACTAAACGATAGTTTAATACTGCGCTTTTGCTCCATACGCAATATGTCTGACTACAAACCATTGTTTAAGCACCATCGGGATATAAGAACAGTAGACCAGCTCGAATACGGTCCTTTTTAACTGACTAATGTTTCTAATATTAGATCACAAGAAGATATGAAAGAAACTTTCGCTTTACCTTGAAGGTCAAAAGTTATGGAGCATGCGCATGAGAAATTACTCTAACGACGTAGGTATCTTTCATATGTTACATGACGGCAGTAACGAGTGGCACCGAAAAACTCTTAATCGGCGAATCATAGGACTTCTACATATTTTTAGCTTAAAATTCAAAGAGGCTGACACACGTACTGTAAAGGAGTTACACTCATACTTACAAGTGCTATGTTGTCATGTTCTGAGCCTACAATATACATATGCCGTAACTCAACACGCATTATAAGTGTGTTTCCATACGTTTTTCGCGAATTCGGTGTGTACTACACCTTATTTTTGGCTCTTTGACTTTAGTACAGTTATAACGTCCTAAAAGAAAACCAACCAAATGCTAGGAACGAAATTCAAGGAGTTTGTGAGGGATTTTTCAAGGAGTTTTTAAGGAAAATCAAGGAGTATTTTTGACTTTAATAACTAGATTTTGTTTTAATTCAAAAATTCAAAGACTTTTGAATTTCAAGGAGAGGTTTTAAAATTCAAGGAAATCAAGGACTGGTAGGAACCCTGACAGCGTTCAGGTTTCCCAGTCTATAAATTAGATATGGAGTACAGATGCTACAGCATAACTTAGCCTGTGGAAGAACCCAACAAGAAGTCAAAAGTATCAAGTGTAGACATGATTACGACTTGAAGATGATCAACGCCAATAACGCCAATAAACTCAACTAATAGACCTCAATGACAGGAAAGAACATGCCTTACACCACAAGATCAAGCACATGCACTTTATTATTCAAGCACTTGTCAAGAGTGTTAACTGTAGTCTTCATATCACAACATTGGAGAATATTTCGGACGTTCCAGAAATTAGGTTACTTAAGTTGACATGGCTAACCCGGTCACCCTAAACGAACTATAAGATAATCCGGTAACGTTCAAGGTGACGAGTTTGATAACTTGATCATCTCGACTAATCTTTCTCCCATATTTTATCATGCCTCGAAAGATTCAAGTAATTCGAATTGTAAGGAAGCAATTAATGATCGGTATAGTCGTTAGGACGGAAGATACCGGGTTCGAGTTCCCTAGCGTTCCTTCACCACTTTTCATTGTTAAGAACACATTGCTCTTCTTTGAAAATTTAAATATTGAAAATGTGATTTAGCTATTCACAGCGTAGTTTACAATCTAAAATGGCAAATGGTCAAAAATTAGCGCGCGCTGGAAAAAATTTACAAACTTTTGGGCGAAAAAGTTTGTTTGCAGAAAACTGTGTCAAAGTTAGGGGCCGCGTGGTCAACAACTGGCTGGAAAAGAATTGCAGAACAGGAGAGAGAGAGAAACAATGCAAAAGGGGAAGGGGGTGGGTTGGTGGATAGGTACCAAAACCAATTTTGCAGTTTTTTTCAGCCTAGTTCATGCAAACCCCCTGTCAAGTTGGGTAATAACAGTGGTACATATGTATATGCTATGTACTCTTGGTAGCTCTTGATAATAATAATCTACTTATATTATATGATCTGATAGATGCAGTAGTAACTTAAGATCTTTCAAAAAATCAAGACTTTTCAGGAAGGATATGTCTGTCGAGCATAATGAGAGGATAGGACATATTGAGGTAAAAGTCTTTCAAGATCTTTCAAAACAATCAAGACTTGACCGAATTCTGATATAAATGTGTTCTCTGGAAAGGATATAATGTCTGTCGTGCATAATGAGAGGTTGGGAAATTGAGGTAGAAAAAAGGCAACAAGTATTCCAAGAAGTCATGATGGATAGCATGAGCAGCAACACAAAAAACAAGAAAATAGCTTACAGAAGTCATCAACAACACAATCCTAGTCAGTTTCGTAACAAATAGTCAGTTTCGTAACAAACAAGATTATCAAAATTAGTGTTTAGGGAAATAAAAGCGTACGGATCACGTACCAGAGCCATTTGTAGGTAATAACGGACAAGGTCTATGACCCCCGAGAGAGAGGAATAAGAAATAGAAATCCATTTCCTGTTTCTTGATCGAGTCGGTGATATCTCCTTAACAGGTAGTGAGAAAGCTTGATAATGGCCTAATTAAAGCTGGCCTTCGTCCTGATAAGGTTAGGAATGGTGACAAAAATAGCGAATAACAAAAGAACCCATGGTGTTAATTTGATTTACGTGTTAACAATTTGTAGGTTACTGAACTTTATTATTCTCAGTGCGATTCGGTCATTGAATCCGGTGGTCCCGGGTTCGAGACCTGCGCTCGACACTACTTTCCATCGGGAAGAGCCTTGGACAAGTTCTTCAGCGTACACTGCTGGGTGGCTCGGTCATGTTAAATACGTGGAGTGGGACGCTGTCTCTCCCTTTGGGGGTAAAGCCCACTGCTAATCGGTATATATAAAATAGATTAGAGTAAGGGATAGGTCGACTCTTCAGACCTGGGGTAAATGCTCATTAAGCGGACCATCTGTGTCTATTTGAGCCAGCCATATATCTGACGATCTCACAATAAGTTGAATTTGGTCGTGGAAAAAACTTGCCAATACGTATGCTGGGGTATATTAAGTAGTAAAATGACAAAAATCAGTTGGGTGGTCAAAAAAAATATTGACTTAAAAATTTGAGCTGCATAAAATATTTAAATTTTTCAGCCTCGTTTGCAAATTTTCGGCATACGTTTCTAGGCAAAAAATTTCCATAACCCCTATCTTGGAAAGAATGTATTATTTCTAAACTATTTTAGCGATTTTCAAAAATATCTAGAAATTAATTTGCATCAAAATTCATTATCTGTAGAAACCCAAAAGCTCTCAAATTAATAAATACAGCATCCCGATTCCAAACTAATTTATAATCCAAATCATCGATTTTCTAAACAATATTTTACCCGGTTCATTGGTCAAATGTACTGGTGACCAGTGTAACAATACATCACGGAAAATATTTTAAATACATCGCGAAATTCGGGAAAAATCCAAATACGGTATCCCTCTATATTCTGGTGGTGACATTGATGATGAGATATATATCGACGCATGCATTGATATCGAAATAAAATATCGTACTCGTGACGTCATAAAAACAAAATGGCGGACCTACCTTAACACTCCCTCCAACGAATTTATTAACCCAAACCAAAAACAAAGACATGATCACTTCATTTAAATTCACATGATGATACCAAAGTGATACTATGATACCAAATTGCTACTGTTTATATTCACATAGCGAAAACTAGTATCATCCTCGCGGTTGATCAAAATTAGCTCATTGGTGTGACCTGGGATGTTTTTGTTGTCAGCTAAACCCTCCGAGCTTGAATTATTAACAAGGAAGAGGGCAAGACTGATAAGTGATCACTTAAATGGATAATAAAGCAAATCAAATGGTTCATGCAAGCAAAGAGGGGAGATAAGAAAGTGATGGTGTTGCGACAGTAGCGATATGGGATTTTCTATAGTCTCAATATTTCACCATCATTTAATCATTATGGATTTAAAGGAGCTCAGTAGCTAGAAAGGAAACTAATCTGCTATTCGCATATTACTCTGGTTCCCTTCCCCGTTATGAAGTACAGTATGTGCTATTTCTATTTGACGCTAGAACAGTTAAACGATGATTACAATACGTCACAATCTGGTAATGCCTTTCATGAGAAGTCTTGTTTTAGATATAAAAAAAATAGTATATACAATTGGACGGAAAAATTGGCGAGGGCATATGCAAAACCGTTGGGGGGGGGGCGAAAACGTACCAATTTTGCCCTCGCCGATTTTTCGGCCCAATTGTGTTTGTGTATACTAATACTCTCACATTTTCGCCTTGGATCTAAGCGTTATTTAAATCCGTTACATAAATTTCAAATACATTTTGTACAGATTTTTGATTCATTGATTATATGATCAGTCCAAGCATTGTATAGTGGACTTGTTGGAATTTTCCACGCCTTTGAATATAACATGGTAGAATTAATATATATATATATATTTATTAACGAATCAAAATCAATTTCGAAAGCTACATGTATTAAGTTTTTATTGGAAATCATTGTTAATACATGAAAGTATTATATGGCGAGATAAGTTATCGATAATTTCACTGATCGAAGTCCCGATCGTGGAGTAATTATAAATTATAATTTTACTCAACCTCCGGTCTCGTAAATTACTCGTAATTAAAATCGAAACACATCACAACCCATACAGTAATATTATATAAATATTACTGTACGGGAAGTTGTGTTGTTCGATTTGAATTACTCGAAATTTCACTCTAACTTCGATACTTTTGTAAGTTACTCCGAACCGGACGACTAACAGTACAGTAATATTATAAAAGTCAATTTGCTGAAAGTCAATTTGGGGTGTAGTTTAAATTCCACAGTGGAACATTCTAAATCTATTACCTCAGGGATATCATAAACAGGTAATAAATTCATAACGGTACAGCGATAAAATATGATATCTGAAATCCAGGGCAAAAACGAAAACCAAAAAACACGACAAATATCTCATTTAGATCCCAGACCCAGCAAAAACAAGCGAGGCCAAGAGTAATGTCAACTAATAGGTTGGGATATATTGGACAAGCACTTCACGCAAAATAAGGCTAATGGTTTCTGAGATAAGTTGTAATAAGATCAAAAACCAGAGAAATGTCATAAATATAGAATTATTATTTTCATTAGTCAGAAATAAAAATCAAAAGTGACATATCATAAGAAAATTCGAAGAAAATTAAACCATGGTTAGTCCAGTACTTATAGTTAATCTAAAAATATAAAGGATTTCTTGTTACTCTTATTTCTGAAGGGCCTTTTCTTAGCTTGAATTGAAGGGGGCAATATTTTCAAAAGCTGGTTTCATGAGCCTTTTAGCCCCATTATGATTTTATTTGGCTACAGATGCATGATGATCAAAGAAAATACTCTAGATCAGCAAATGTGTTCTTGGTGCGCTCTGGCGGCAGTTTTGGAATAAAGCACGCGTCACAACAAAAGATACATATTTTTGAACCAATAATTTTTTTAATCTAAAGGGTCTAGACAATATTTTAATCTAAAGGGTCTAGACAATATGTTAAAATTGATATAACAATGCATAAATTATAATTCGCACTATTGGGCTTCAGTCGCCCGCCAATTTTTACCGCTTTTGTCCCCCCCCCCACAAAAAATAACCCAATTTTTGGGCCCTCTAGCGCCGGCCCGGGTACCTCCTGCCCATTTGCTTTTTTAAGGTCGGTATTGGTGTCTATATAGAAGTCTCAAAAATCTACAACCAGCGTTAAGCCGTTTTTAAGATAATAGGGTGTCAGATGACTGGCTCAAATAGATACATGTGGTCCGCTTTATGAGCATTTTCCCTTTAGACCTGTAGCAAGAGGCACTCTGCCTGTAGAACTATTTTCTATTTACCGATTAGCAGTCGGGTTTACCCCAAGGGAGAGACAGTGTCTCACTCCACGTATTTAACCTGACCGAGCCACCCAGGAGGCAGTACGCAGAAGAAATTGCCAAAGGTTATTCTCGATGGAAAGTAGTGTCTAGCCGGGTCTCGAACCCGGGACCCCCGGATGCAGAGACAGACGCTCTACCACATATTGAAAAACCGTTACAAGGGGCCGAATCGCCTCTAGAATGCAGAACCATCCGGCGACCAATGCGCCAAAGCTACGGACAAATTGGAAACTTGTTGTCGTTTAAGAGCTTAAGATCCTGATAGTATTTTGATCTCGTTTAAAGGTACTTCATCATATTGCGATGGAATTGGGAATTCAAATTCATCGTTTGTATTCCACAACGAAGGTAGGTCCGTATTTATCCTCATATATTAAAGACTAATACATCAAAATGATTATGACATAAGAGAAATTAATAAAGTAAAGGGGGACTATGAATTAATACATAAAGACGATAAATTTAATTTCGATATCATCAGCCCAACCTTGTTCCCAGGGTCCTGTATTTTACTTCATAATACCCTGGCCCGGTTGGCGATAGAACCGTCTGATATAGCGTATAATAATTAGTAGTCTTACACTATTTATAGTGCGAGCGCACCGATTGTGAAGTCAGTCAATACGTCAATTTTTATGGTAAATTAATCACTGTGGAAAGCTCCTCCCCCTTTATTCACAATACGAGTCCGGTTTATTTGATTGCGCGGCAGATGCTTTCTCATTTTTGGCGTGACGTCATTACCGGAAATCCCGCTATTTACCAATCAACAGTGCACTGAGATGCTTTGCTGTCAAGACTATTTTAGTGAGAGGTACATATTATTGCTATCAAACTATACGGTGATATGTGGCCCGAAAAAGTGAGGACGGATTTTATATGCAACAGGCGTCGCCTTACATCTTAAGACTCTCATAAAAAACAAGCAAGAAACCGGGAAGCAGAACTCAACATGGAGGCATAACTAGGCAAGAGTTCTTCATCAGCTACCTTTTCGTTTCGGGGCTTAAGGGTAGAACGACCCATGTGGCCGTCAAATCCATTTTAAAGAGATACACCCCAAATAAGGTTATATTGCATTATATTGCACCGCATTCAGAAAAATAAAGGCATTCACAAAGATTGAAGCAAACACTGTATCCGGTGATGTGGTTCAAGTAGTAGCGCACTTGTCTTTCATTCCGAAGGCACCAGGTTCGACGCTATTCAGGGATATCGATATATAAAATGACGTCACAGAGAATATCCCATGCAAAAGAACAATTCATCTTTTGGCGCAAAAAATGTCACTTAAATCCAGTCCCCGTGATTCCAGTGTCATATCCAAAAATTCATAATGCCATTTTTTACAATTTCGTTTCCGACATGTCGGAATTCCCATTTTACGGAAATTCCCGAATACGACTTATCAAAATATCCCGTGTACGACTAGAATCGTTCATTTTACAGATCTATCAATTATGAATAATTCATTTTCCCCAATGTTTTAATTATACATCATTAAGACAATAAATGTTGCTATATTGAATTTTCGCAGAAAATTCAGTGTTTATATTTGATTTAATGGTATCTGATAACCCCCTTCTCCCGTAAATCTTGGTATCCTCATTTTATTTGATCCCTATACTGAGATTGTCGACATACTACAGATTGATTAATGGGATCAAAAGGGGATTGCCGATTTAACGAAATTGTTCCTTATAGTCAAGTGAAATGGTCACAATTGAAATTAAAGACAAAAATCAAGTAATATAGCTTAAAGAATGGTCTCAATAGGGATTATCTATTGAGGTTGCATCAGAACATCTTGTCCCAAAGGCCAGTTTCGATTCATTCTAATCTCTACGTACTCTTGGTTTGGTTTGACTAGTAGTATATTCTTGCAGCTAATGAGCAGAATTAATTTCATTTTCACTTGCTGGGTTCGAACCATCGACCCTCGGTTAAGCAGTCCATCACCTTGTCCGCTAGACTACAATCCCTGTTGATTACTCGACGCTATTTTAAAGTCAAGTAAAAATTATAGACAAACATCAAGTGCTATAGCTTAAATAAGGGTCTCGATAGGGATTATCCATCCAAGGGCAGTTTCGATTCATCCTAATCTCTAAGTACCCTTGGTTGGGAGTACATTCCGATATTTTCAAAATGCCAAATGGTTCCAATTCTTTCCAAAAATCTCGCGCGAAATCGCACCCGTTACAAAGTTATAGCTATTTTAAGATTATTGTAACAAGTCCATTTCTTATCTGATGACATCATAAGATATATTGGTGAATATATTTGAAAAATATATTTCTGCCGAGTTATAACTCTTTTAAAATTATCTGTGTTCTAAAGTCCTTTTTGGCCCTCCTGTAAAATTTGCAAAATTGAACTTATGAGCCAGAATTAATTTTACTTGCTGGGATTCGAACAATCGACCCATGGTTAAGCAGTCAATCGCCTTATCTACATGTACTAGCCCTAAATCCCTGTTAACTCAAATGACGCTATTACTAGTGCGAATGGTTATTGTATTGATTGAACTACATGTGGTTAGATTGTAAACTACGCGCTGTGACCTGCCAATCGCATTTTCAATATAGCGATATTGCATCAGCATATAAATTTTCAAACAGACCTATTTATTAGAGAAGCCAATCTCAAGCTCTACGTAGGAGAATTGCATCATTTTTTATTGTGACTCTTGGTGCTATTTAGGCACAAATGGTCTTATTTAGGCACCATTGACCCCCCCCCCCGCAAAGTAGATATATAGACTGGTTACCTGACCAATAGATACTCCCTTTAACATGAG
>JAUCNG010383369.1:0-25969 GCA_032353305.1 Cephalothrix spiralis
CAAAGCTCCAAAACTAATCTTAAAATCGGACATGATTTTAGTACTAATTGCACTATCTGGGTATTGTTAATCTATGCACATGTTTTGATGCCGAAAGTGTTTTTAGAGTGGTCATGATTTAAAAAGTAAGTATATTGCATATTCTTTTTCAATGTTAAATTATTTTTTACCCTTATATATAAATGTATATTAAGTCATGTATTTCCTGAAAATTTACATACTTCAGAACCGGTAGCAAAGTCATTTGTCTCCAGGAATCTTGGATCAATCACTTTTCGAAATTTTGTTCACTTGTTCACATTTCATTTTCATCATTTTTGAAGCTGTTTGAAGTGTTCTGTAAGTGTACTTCAGTGAAAGTGTTACAGTACTGTAGCCTATTGTATCTGTTCAAGGGGACAGATCAAAATGTTGACTCAGGACAGGACAATATTTGAGGGTCCCCTTGCCTACTTCTCGTATCCACTAATTGATAATAATTTACGACATTATTTGTATTCGATAGCAATTTTTCTGATCTATTCGCTTCCGATAACGGAATCAGCTTATTCGATAAGTTCCACAGAATTAATCGCATTTATTCGTTATTCGTATTCGATGCCATAAGTGATAATAAGTCAGTCCAATGTAATGACACATATAGTAATGAATATACTGGACAAATTTTTGATACTCGTTGTGGTCGATTATTGAATTTGATTGAATTCACGTCAAGGCAAATTTACATCATATATAAGACTTTTATTTACTCAATATTGAAATTATTCGATATCCGCTTCATCAATATTATTCGATATTCGACTCCGATAAGATATGTAAACATAATAATTCGATAACCGCTTCCAATCTTTTTAACGCAATTATTTGCTACTGATAGGGCTAAAATGGCCATTATTCGCTTTCGATATGAGGCAAGGGGACCCTCATATTTGGTCATATGCAGTTTTACGGTTTACACACTTCTGACTTCTTTAGTATGGCAAAAGTTTAAAGTTATTCTAGGGAACAGGGTTAACAGAAGCGGTAAATGGAAAAGCCAGATGTGACCAGTTTACTTTAGAAAGCTAGGCAAAAGTGGACTAAAGAAGCTGTCTGAAACGTCAAACGATATATGGCCCATTAGTTTACCCCCCCCCCTTTCTTCCAAAAAGTGTAGATTTTCATCTTCGTTATATGTATAAACACATCAACACTTCACGTTTCATTTTCTATCCGTCCAGGCCTTAATCCCCTCCCCCTATCTGCCTATCCGAATATTGTCCTATAGAAATAAGTGTCAACATTTTGATGTGTCAAAATAATTTGATGCCTATAAAGGCTACACTGAATAAATACTCTTGTTACTAACTGTCAACTGCCTGCATGACATTTTCATCACAGATGCTTTTCTTTGCGCACATTATATTTTTTAAAAGTGACAGTAACAAGGGTATTTATTGTATGTTTTTCAAGCTTGTTTTATTAATGTTCATTAACATGGGGTTCATTTTATTTATTCTTCCTTTGTGTTGTTAATGCTACATACACTTAATTAGTGCCTTTCAAAGTACTTTGCTATATGAAATACAATAATAGAGCAGTATTTAGTGATAACCCAAAAATATCTTAAATCGTAAAATAGCTAACCTGGGAGGCAGTATTTTTTAGCATCAGATTTTACTGTTTTTGGTGTTTGGAAATACTTAGTCATGTTAAAGACGCAGCAGCCACTAGGTAGTATGGAGACTTACATAACATGTATACACATAGCCTATTATCTTCATTGACGTAAAATCCAACTTTTAAACCAAAAATCCAAATCTTTAAAACTACTTTTTTATCAAAATTTGGCTACCAGGTTCTACAACGTTCAATGACCCAAATATGTATTTCTGACGTTATGTGCAATTTTTTTCTGATCAAAACTACCACATTTGAATTTAACAGGGGTGGTTTAAAACTTTTTGTTCAAATTTAAAAAAATTCAAGATATACAGTTTTGTAAGACTTTCAATGGGTCCAGTGACCCTATAAGGTGATTCGATGTCCTAAAAATAACATGCTTCTATTACAGGCCTCAGAGATGCATTTTTAGGATATCTTAAAATATGACCGACCATTCCTCCTAAAATCTCCTCAAATATGACCATTTCTCCTAAAATCCTATTATTTGCCATAATATTTCATGAAAATGGTTTCAAAACAAAAATTCTCACATCGCTTTGCCCAGCTTAAGATTTTATCATTATAAGTTTATTATTGCAATTTGAATGATGTGTAAAAGAGCCTAAACGACAGGTTGGCCGGTATACACAAAATATACCATCCCGAAACCGGGGTTCTTCCTTTCACTCATATACCCCGGAAGAATTTGAGCTACAATCGAGTGTTGAGGTAGCGCCTTGAAGCCCATGTGGTTTCAATAGTCATCGATATCATTTAGTTAACAAATTAAAAACGTAGTGGCGCTTAAAACGTGGTAGAGCTTTTAGTACGCGGTTGTATAGAGCGCTACCTACGTTTCACTGACTAAACTACACTCGCGTGTCGTCATTGCACTTCTAGCCAATAGAAATCCAATTGCTCTCAGGAATTGGTCTACACTCGGTTTGACTACAGGATCTTATAGGGGAGAAGATAATGAACGCGAGAGAGATTAGATGAGGCCCGAGAAATGGGATGAAAATATACATTTTAGGCCCACCTTACAATGGTCCATTAGGACATTAGGACCGCGTTTTACGAAAAATGTACGGGACCAAAGCTAATTCATTGAATATTTCTGTTATTATGGTTAGGGCCTTATGATTAATTATATCAAAGGTTATATTGATTTATTGAAAAGCAGAAATATTTTGTTTGTAGTATAGGTAAGTTAATACAAAATCCACTCATATTATCATAAAATCTCATTAATTGCTATAAAATCTCCTAAAATATTCCTCAAAAATCTCATTAAATCTCCTAAATGTGTTCTAGAAAAATCTTAAAATTTAGATAGCAAAAATGACTGTAAGGCCTGCTATTATCTTGGGACCGTTTTGTACCCCATAAAATGTTATTTTATCCACTTTTATTTCTTTTAAATTTAGAAACTGTCTCCATGCATCATATTCACAGTTATTTACTTCTCTTATATGAATTAATGCAGAAATAGGTTTAAACAGTTTACGTTTATTTGACTGAAGGATTCGATAACTCTATTTAAGGACTTTTTTATAATTCGTACTAAAACTTATAAACTGCCAGTGTTGAATTCAATTGTCCCACTTTCCGTCTCAAATTATTGCACATTCTGACAACATTTAGGGGTCATTCAATTTCGTAGGGCCATCTTAGCAAAATTTTGGTAAAAACTTGGAAAATATTTATTTTTCATTAAAGACCAATTCATAAAAATTTTAGGAGTTTGTTAAACACACGCTTGTGAAGGACTAGGAATTTCTTAATCACCCGCCATTGTTGCCAACTTTATATACTGCTATATTATTCGTGTATTTTCGACACCTGTTTTTCCTTTTGGGGACCCGTGTCATTTTAATTTTTTGGACTTTTCGATGTCAAGTCTTCAAATATAAACGGACTGCTTTTTCAAACTTGACATTCCAAATGTCGTTTCCTTGATGTCATTGTTTCAACATTTTTGTGTCAAGTCTTCAAATTTTTAGTAAGTATATTTCAAATTGTATTTATCTTTAAATAGTTTTACTACTTATAAACGCATTCGTCATTCTGGTCCTAGTATTACGAAAAACAACTTAAACTTTCATGAAATTTACCGCATTTAATAAAGCTAATCATAAATTTATGAATATCAATCACAAATTTGACAATATTAATGATACAGTTTTTGATATTTATCAAATTAATTGAATTAAATTGTTTTCCAAAGTTGATTCTTGGTAAGCATGCAAATTTTAGTACAAGAGTGGCTCAAAATCACATCAAATATTCTTATGAATGAATTCAAATCTTAAAATTTAGAACGGTATTCTAAATTAAGGCAATTTCAGACCTCAAAATTTAAAAAAATTACGTTCTTACCCACCCCTTTATTTACACAATTGGAATATTTAAAATTGTTCTTACTGCAGTGATCTTTTGTAACTTGTTCCGCTTTTAAAATTTGGAATTATGTATGTCGTGGCTCGGTGGTTAAGTGGTCAGAGCGCTGGCGTTGTTATCTAGTGATACCCAGGCTCGACACCACTTATTATCGGGTGGAACCTTAAAGAAGTCCCTCAGGTCATATTTCCTGGGTGGCTCGGTCACGTTAAATACGTGGAGTGGGACACTGTCCCTCCCTTCGCGGGGTTAAAATTGCACTAATAATCGGTATATTACAAAATCGGGATATGTCTACAGGCCTAATGGTAAATGTTCAGCAACCGGACCATTGTGTCTATTTAACTTAGTCATCGGACGCCCTATATAGAACAAGAAGAAAATGTCACCAAAATTGTCCATCAAAACATATTATTTCTTTTTTTAGATATCATTCACTATGTATGGTAGGCTAATCCAGTCCGGTCAAATCGATCGGGCTATGGAGCTCTTGAATGGGGTGAATGTTCCAACGATTCCTGTTACCCATCTGGAGTTAGATGACCGCCACTCCAAGAATAAGGTCTTGTGTAACTTCTTAAAAATAAAAAAGACAAGAACAAAAAAGAATGTTACAAAGGATTTTAAAAATAAGAAAGTTACTGTTGATAACCTCTATGACAGACTTATTATGGCTAGGTAAGTCATCATATTTTCGTTCCCAAATAATCCGTTTACCTTATTGTATGGAGAATATCACAAATTCATATTGTATGTATAAAAGGCTACGGTATGAAACTGTTAATTTCCCTTTCTTTTTTATCCGTCTTACTATACAAATTAAATATGTTGTACATTGTATTTATCCAAGCTGTGTTCAGTGGCTGAATAGCAATATCGTAAACTGCCAATAGCGTACCATAGATTTGTATCACCCATTACCTACTTTATATCATAGGTAAATAAATGCAATTAAGCTAACCTCCGACACACGAACAACAGAAAAACATTCACTAACCAAACCTTCGAAAGAGTGACCACCCCAAATTTTAAAGTGACCTATGTCTATACTTAACTGTACCATGATTCATTAAAACTTAACTTCTTTCGAGTCTAAATAACAAGTTTTAAGACTATTGAATATTATCTCTGTATCCTTAATCTGTCGTTTATATATTACCATATCGTTTATTTATCCCTCTATACAATTACCAACTGACCTCCGACACGTCAGTTACGAATTTCTCAATATTTACTACCAAATTTTTCATTTACATGTATTTATAAACACCTTTTCATATCTTTTTACAGGGACATGTCGAATGGAGAACTATTTTATATCATGTGCCAAACACCTAGGGATAGCGCTACGAACTTTATGATCCAAAACCGAATCTGGACAGGACACGGTGTAGCATTGTATTGTCCGGTTTTTGTCAAAGACATTCTAGGAGTTAAGGTTATAGAAACCAGGAATCCCTTTTTTCCAATAGTAGACCTTCCTTTTGAAATATACGAGGAAAATATAAGAGAAGATTGGGGAAGTGGAGACGCTATGAAAGCTGTGTATATGCAGAACATAGAGATTAACATTTACAATCCTGATTTGGTTGAGACCTGTGGCAGTTTCATGTGTGATGGTCAACACACAGAAGAAATAAAATGCCCATCACTAATGACTGGGGCACCACAGTGTTTAATACTTGAGCTGTATATCAGTGTCCCCGAAATGAACTTGAAAGATGTTTCTTTTAGATCCAGACAACTGACGTCGACATTTCTAACACCGCAGGCAATGCAGGTAATATTAATTTTCTTCTTCTTATTCATATGTGACCTCAAATATCAAAATCAGTCTCTTGCTAGGTCTAATTCATATTTCATATTCATATATAATGCAATTTTAACTCTTCCAATCTCAGCATGTGATCATGTGATCCCATGAAAAGTACAGAAACTAGATCGTTAAGTTCTTTAACTCTGTTTATAAATAACCCACGGTTGCACTCGCAGGGATGAATGATTTATAGAAGATCATAGAAAATAGTATCGGCTAACTGGAACTTACATGTTTATAGTCCATTAGTTTATCATGGATAGTTTAACTTATAACTTATTTAATACATTGAATAGCAGTATCATAATGGTTTGGTATATTATTACAAAGCTGATGATACAAAAAGGGAATTTTTAAAATTTTGTCGAAGCTACTCATTTTGTTATCTCAGGTCACATATAACAGTCCTCCTATGCTATAATTTCATGTTCTCCTTTTTGTTAAAGTTTAAGATAAAATTAATTATTCATAATGTCAATTTTATAGCTCACTCCTCTTTATTTAATGCTGCTTTTGATGCAATTATGACTGTTTCTAATTCCTCTCCCTCTAATTTGAAACCTTTCTGGGGTCTTCAAAGATCAACAAACGAAACACGTTTTTAATGTTTCACAATATCATTTTTATTTTACTTAATTTTTTAAAGTTTCACCGGGCCTGGAAAATTCTCGCTTTTATGGCTAAAATTAATTTCATTATATATTTCGTTTTTGCTACTGTTACACAAACTGCTTTATAATTCCGTCTTAAAGCCGAAGGGTACAAGGGCATTATATCAATCTCAGTGGGCAATGTGAGACTGCTTCATTTTCCTTTTATGGAATCGAAAGTGAAAGTTATAGTTATTTGCTTTATCTGGGCAAATAGTGCTTTAAAGTGGGTAAGACCATTTCGATTGAATATTCTGCTGCACTTTTAAAAAACAATTTTACCTTTTCAAATGATATAATTTCCTCGCCTCGCCTCGCTTCGCTTGACTGGATTAAATCCTTCAATATTGTTTTTGAAAGCAGTCCCGCAAAATAACACATTTTTCTTATGTATTCTTTGTCCTTAAACATGTCACATGAGTCCTATGAATCTAAATTTTGGCCATTTAGCCAAGTCCTTCTGACCCTTCATTTTAAAAAATATTCGGGGCTCCATTACATTATTCTTCTTTATGAAACAAGGCGCGCGAAAAATAACACTTTTTTGGCTAATTATTATCGGTTTAGGCTGTACTGTTTACTAACAAAACATTTTCGCCGATAGGGGGCGCAATTTTTTGTATTCAAATTAAACATTTTACGTAATACGTATGTGAAATCATGTCATTTCAATCTAAATTCGGCTGCCGAAAGGCATTTCACACCAAATCAAGATTTTATAATTTTTCCCCCATCAGCTAGGGAAGGCTAAGCATTAGCCTACAGTATTAGTAACCTACACAAATTTTGGTTTTTACTTAAGACCTCTGTGTCAGGCCTGTACGTATTGTACTGCTCCTTGATCTAATGTAATCCTATGTTTTTAACTTCACATTAAGCCAAAACACCAACCAAGTCGTATTACATGTATATATACCAAACATCTCAAAAATACTATCAACTAATATTATTTCATTTTTCATTTCAGCTTGCCAATGCCAAATTACTAGACCCAGAAGCCTTAGAGCTTGCTATAATACACGTTCTCGAATACTATCGACAAAATAATATTAGATGGAAGGTATTGGCATGGTTTAAGCCATTCTATGAAACGGAAGCCAAGGCAAAATTACCGAAAATGCATCTTTCAATGGTACAACCAATGGAAATTTTACAAGGTATTAAAAAAATGTTTTTCATTTAAAAATAAGATCCTTATTTTCAGAAGCCTCCTTAAATACAGCCCTATCAAAACTTTTTCTACCTTTTTTGGTTCATGCATGTCATACCCAATTTCCATTGCCTTTTATAATATTAACATTATGCTCATTTTGCCAGGGGGAAATGAGGGGATATTTAAGGGATCTTTTTAATCTCAAGAATTTTTACCCATTTTTTGGTTTTCGGATTATTTTTAATGCCACGATTTTTAATGGATTTTTTTTATAAACATCTCCAAATTTTTTCACCGATTTTTTCTTCTTTTAATTTATCAATTTTTTAAATCTCTGAATAATTTTCTTGGTCTCTTTAATTCTGAACATTTTTATAAGGATTTTTTGCTTCTTCAAGTGATTTTTTGTGATTCAAACTTTTTGGACACATTTTTAGGATTTTCATTATTTTTACGGATTTTTCAAATCTCCTTTAATATTTTTTTAAGGGATTTCAAAGATTTTTGGGGGATTTTTAAAAACTTCACATCTTTTTTTGAACTGCATTTGAAATTACTTTTTTTCTTAAATAATGAATTTGTAATGTAACCAACATTTTGTTCATTCATAATCCCATTTTCAGCATACTTATTATCTTCTTTTATGACATTTTAATAAACCGTTTTTATAATTTCTTTATTATAGATGCCCCCAGACTACAAGTTATTGCTCCTGTTCTTCAGCATCGAGAACTTCGTATGGAAGTCAATATTCCAGGGATTCGTCCGCAAGCACCCGCTCCATTTATTGGTCCACAACCACGAAGAGTAGCTCCTCAAAATAATGCAGAAGGACTTCCAATTATTAGACCGCTAAGGCCAAGAGAAAGAGTCCAGCAAAATATTCCTGGACCGAGACCTAACGAAAATGGTCCCCAGCTTGCTCCACGAAATGTAGTTATACCAATTATACGTCCTCAAGGACCTGCTCAACGTGCACCAGCACCGGTAATTCCATTACCAAGAATTCCTGCACAACGTGCAGCAGGTCCAATACCATTGCGACCTCAAAGACCACGACGAAGGGCCCAGGAAGCAGAAGCGGTCCCCCTACGGAATGAAGAACCCGGTTTAGAAGAAGGAGAACTTCCAGAAGTGAATATAGGACTGAACCCTTAACGTGATAATTAATTTTTTAATACAAAATGTATTTAGAAGACGAATAAAACTTATTTGCAAGTTCAATACGAAATGTACTATTTATTGACTATTTTTTAAAGATTTCTTTTAATCATCGCCCGCTAATTCATGTTTTTGCCGCGTATTCAACAAATTAATTCAAGTTCAATATATTATTTCAAAATAAGATGCAACACGAAATGAACTATTTTCATCTATCATTGGTAAATGTTCATCAATAGAATATTTCAATAAAAGTTCTATTTTTATTACATTTCGTAAATAAAAAGGTCATTCTTCTACTCCAATATTTCAAAAAGTAATAAGGGCTTTTCTCATACCGCAATATTTAAAAACTTGTAACAAATTTTATTCGTCTTTTATTTTTTATCTTTGTATTAAATGTTTACTTATTCGTTGACCGTACTGGCGTACGATAAAACAATTTTTTATCAGTCTTATCATCAATTTTAGTATTTGAAGTACTTCTTTGAAACTGATGCCAAATAATTGCATTAATGTCATGTATATATTATAGCTCGCTCTTTTTTTATGAATGTTACAAGAACTTCGTTTTTATAGATGTACAATTTATTTTATCATATCAATACTTTTCGATGTTACATTTTGTAAGTATAATAGTCGGACCATTTGTACTTTCATTTCAATACTATAATAATTTTTCATATCTTGACAACCAATTTAACCATTATTTTTAGTATTTGAAGTACTTCTTTGAAACTGATGCCAAATAATTGCATTATTGTCTTGTATATATTATAGCTCGCTCGTTTTTATACATGTTACAAGAACTTCGTTTTTATAGATGTACAATTTATTTTATCATATCAATACTTTTCGATGTTAAATTTTGTGAGTATAATAGTCGGACCATTTGTACCTTCATTTCAATACTCATAGTTTTTCAGATCATGACAACCAATTTAACCATTATTTTAAATTATACTCTCTATTTTAATTAAATTTCAAATTCATTTATGATTTAAATTTACTTAACAGTTCATTAATCTTTTTTTATCATATTATTCATAATACAAATGATGTCATTATACATCTCCATGCTTTCATATGCCAAGATCTCCAATTCCTTAGCGTGATACCTAATTATTAGTATTAAAGTACAACAGGGTTACATTTGCCAAATATTATGCATTAATCTTTTTTTATCATATTATTCATAATACAAATGATGTCATTATACATCTCCATGCTTTCATATACCAAGATCTCCAATTCCTTAGCGAGATACCTAATTATTAGTATTAATGTACAACAAGTGTTTTGTGATACATTTATTTTTATCGTGTCCAATTTTGCTGTCATTGTATATATTTTTCTATCCAATAATACGTAGCGAGATACCTAATTATCAGTATTAAAGTACAACAGGGTTACATTTGCCAAATATTATGTTATGTGATGCATTTATTTTATCGTGTCCAATTTTCCTATCATTGTATATATTTTTCTATCCAATAATACGTCAAAATATTTTTTCTTAACTTTTCACATTCTTGCACTCGTTGTTCCTATATATTTTGAACCCACATAATTATATCTTCAAACTATAAATATAGTCAAAGATATTAAAAAACGAAGTGCAATTTAAAGATACTTAAAAGAAAAGTGCAATTGAAAATAGCATACTGGTATGCCCCGTTCTCAAATACGACTGTATTCGTAATAATTCTATTCTTTCATATTCATCGATATCACCGACATTTATATCTTTTTCAAATAGTGTTCAAATTGTAAATATCCATTTCCCCAGCGAGATAACCTAATGATCCTGCATTTTGTTTTTGCTATATATTTTTAAGTCACATTACAGCTGAACGCCCAAATGTGCAATAACATATCTTAAGATATTAAAAAGCAATGTGCAATTTAAAGTTACTTAAAAAATAAAATGTGCAATTTAAAATATTATATGCGCTGATGTCAAAAGATTTCTTCAGCGCAGCAGTTGCTGAAAACTTACGACTATATTTGTAATAATTAAATTCTTCCATATTGATCCATAACACTGACATTTATATAATTATGTTCAAACTGTAAATTTATGTAATTGTATGAAGAGGGCATACAAAGAGTTTACAACGAATTCGGCCTTATTACCTAAAAGTTCTAATTTACCTATAGTCAATTATAAATAAACAGATATGAGATACCGGCAATACTGACATCCTATGTTATCACATTATAAATATAACCTCTTTATGTTTTTGAATTTTTTTTGTAAATTAATACTTTCTTATCACTTTCTGACAGTTGGTTCACCAAGTTGACCAAAGTCCTGATAAAGCGGTCGAAATATTACGGCTTTTTTATAATGCGATAACATAGGATGTCAGAAAGCATGAATGCCATTTCTCATATCTGATTCTTTATGCCCTCTTGGTTTTATTAAAGGTTTTATTAAACATTCACATTGTGTTAAAACATTTTGATGGCGTTGTGTAAAACGGATTGTTTTGAATGAACACAAAATAACCTGTGTTAAATTAAAAACAAAATTTCGGGTTTCCCAAATACCGTGTTGTAATTGAATTTAAAACACTGTCACAAATTTAGATTAATTATTATTCACTATATGTCTCTATGTTTCCGTACGTATGTAAAAACATTCTTTTATATTTTTTTCAATTGTAATTCAATAATTCAAATAAAAACTTTATCCATGATAATTACATAATTATTATTCATTACTTTCATTGCTTTCTTTTTGAACTTCAACCAAATTATTTATACTTCAAAAGTATTAGTAGTGAGTGAAATTCCTATTTTTTTTTCGCAATATTTTTAACAACTCTACAGGTCATATTTAATGAGGCAATACAATATCATCCACATGATAAATATGCCTACCCACAAATATTATCTTCATGCTATGCTTATTTAGGGTCACCACAGTGATTAACGATCTATTAAGGTGTTGAAATGTCATGTAATTCCAAAATTGGCAAAAACATGTCACGTCTTTCTAAAGATGTCGCGACTCGACATGCAAAAGTCATGGAAATCATGCTATTTGTTTACCAAGATATTCGTGGTACTTTATTTTAAATGTGATCAAATGTTATGACCCACCACAGTATTATTTTTTGTATACAGTAACAGTAAAGTGTACCCTCTAACCAATAACGGGTCCATATAAAATTTGCATAACTGATAAAACTTGGGACAGTTATATATATATATATATTCCTAGGTCTGACAAAGTTACAATATATTTCTAATCCCAATATGGGTTCCATTTAAAGTTATTTTAATAGTATGCTTCACACTAAATAACGCTACAGAAATACATTGCCATTTAATATTAAAATGTTATGACTTTAACCGCAATATAAAGATTGTATAAATCATCAAAACCTTCTTTTTTCTGTTTTCAGGTTACAAAAAATGGACGTCTTGGTTCCTCATCATATATGCTTCTGATCAAAAAGTATTATCTGTAGAACATGTACTTTAAGACATACAGATAATTTTACAACACCATGTTGGGTTTCGAAATTAACTACCCTTGAAACCCCACTTCTTTTTGCATAACCCATCACTATTTCAACCGTTTATTGTGCAATTAAAAATATTATGGACGGATGTCATCATTTCTGACACAAAAAGACAAGTAAAAATTCCACATCTCCTATGCCAATAGTTTTTTGTCGAAGAAACAAAATATTATGGACAGATATCAACATTTCGGGCACATTGACATTGTTATGCTGTAAAGAATTTATAAAGAATCCTATGACAACGGGTAAGATATTTATATATTTCAAATCCACACCTATAAACTTTAATACTTAAACGGCACCAAACACTATACACATCAAATACTCAATACCTGTTTCTGACATATTTAGAGTTCAAAATTCAAAAAAATGAAAATTTTGTGATTTTCAACACACTTCAGTAAAGTAGGATATATTGGGTTTTTATTGCAATTCATTACAAAGAGAGAACCGTATTCATTACTACAACTATGCCATAATGAACGGCAAACTTTGACCAATTTCATGACCCCATATCTCGGAACATTAAATATTTAAATTCATTACCGTAGGTACATCTTTTACAAAGTAATTTACCTCACATTTTCAATAAAGCCACTGCTTGGGATCTGCTGTTCATTTAAACTTGTGTCACCGGTTTTCTGTTTACGTATTTTACTGTATTTATATATTTTTTACAGTACAATGCCGAAAAGAAAAAGAAAAATTTGTTCCGCATGCCATAACACAGGTCACAATGTTAGAACATGTATACATGCTGCAACATCACGTTCTGAAAATGTAAGTAAATTTAATGTCAATTCAAAACAACATTTTGTGTCAAATTCTATGTTATGATTGTCCAACACAAACATTAGTCATGTGACATTGACCTTAAACTAGAATCAACAATTATCGCCATACACATTTACTAAGTACATGTAGTATAATTTCATAAAATAAAAACACCTCAAACGAAACTGGATGCTATATAAAGTGATGCTATATAAAGTTCCGATACCATTTCAAGATGTATAGGTATTTTCTTCTTAATTTTAATGTCCTACAGCTTCAAATACGAACTTCAAAACATAAGGGATTGTAGAAGGTTACAAAGACTAAAATCATACTAAACATTTTCAATATTTATACATAATTCTTTATTCCAGTGCTTTCATGTAAAAAACTAGAATCACATGATTTTTGGCATTGTTGACGAATATAAATTCAATAAAATATAGTACCTCATTTGACTATTTTAGTCAATTTGATGTGACCAAATTTTTTTGTTGAATTTTCCTATCCTTCTTTTTTCCGGTTGAACTGTTTATAACGTTCCTAAAATTGTATTTGAACCCGTAAATCGTTTCAAAATGAAAATTGTCACGATATTTGTCAATAATTCATGACCTATTGGCGCAACATCTTTAAAATCCATTCAAAATCATAATTTTTACAATATTTTTCAATAATTCATTAATATTTACTTTTTGCAGGATATTTATGATGCTGCGCCTGATATTGACCAAAGAAATGCTGCGCCTGATATTGACCAGAGAAATGCTGCTCCTGATACTGACCAAAGAAATTATGCGCCTCAAATTGTCCTAAGAAATGCTGCGCCTGATAATGACCAAAGAAATGCTGCTCTCCACCAACATATTCTAAATGAAATGGTAGGACCTTCATTTGGCAACACATTGCCAAAATTATTGTCTTTTTTACCGATTGGCAAAATATATTTTTTACGATTATTAAGTCTTAAATTTATAGCTCAAATTGCATGCATCAATATCAAAATATACCAATAACCATTTCAACCAAAATAGGATAACTATCTCACGGATTTTAGAGGGGGTTGGAAGCTTAACAATCATTATTTCATTTTTCTGTCTTAACTTTTTTACTTTTATTAAGTCTTAATAATATAGACCTAAATTGTATGCATCAATATCGAAATATACCAATATCCATTCCAAACAACACAGCAATAAAAACAGAAAATATATATTTTTATTTTTATATTTCAAAACATGAAAAGTCACGAAAAAATAAAAAGGAACTTTCAGAATCTGTGAACGTAACGTAATTATATTGAGGTCTCTTGATTCCAACACTTTCCGAATTTCATGTATCTTATTATCAAAACTTTTTTTTTTAATTTTCAGGAAACTGATCATGATCTGTCGGATGACCTACCACAGGACGATGATGAAAATACTATGGTTAGAAACATAAAACTTAATTTCCCAATCATAACACTATTGGTATTCTAAATTCCTAAACCGAATTCAATTCTTTTCGGCATCTTAGGATTAATAAAATTACTCTTATAATTTAATATGCCCTTATATAACCAACCTTAACACTTAAATGTTTGGTGGCAAACCAACACAAAAATGTTAAGGTATAGAAATGGGTTTCAGTTGTCCTAAAATTACTAAAATCCTAAAATTTAAGAAAATCTCCTAAAATGTCATGAAAACTCCTAAAATTTTCTACAATTTCATGAAAGTGTCCTTAAGTGTCATAAAATTATTATAAATCCTTAACATTTGAAATTGTGTTTGAAAGAGTCCTAAAATAGGACAAAAATCGCGTTTATAACCTTTAAATTAAAAAAATCTCGCCTCCCTTCGCTCGGCTCAATAATACTAACAAAATTCTTGACCATTATTATTACCTAACACACAATATAATTTGTGTAAGAATACGACAAAAAAATATTTTTTTTCTACTTTACCCGATACAGAACTAACTTTAAATTCGCGTTTCTAACCCATAACTTAAAACATAAAATTCGCGTTTAATTCGCGTTTTAACCCATAACTTAACAAATTTATTATTATTAGCTAACACACATAATTCCTAAAATATGAGATTTGGTTTTCTTAAAAAATATTAAATTTGTCCTAAAATTCAATATTCGCCCGCTGAGACCCATGCGTAAAGCTTTGCAGGGCACAAATTATGTTCAGGCTCATACATTTTCGGTACGGTACTACTAATCACTAATATCGGTAACATTTTTCCTGCAGTGCCGTACCCTTTTCTTCCACTTAAATACTGTAACAATATTAATATGTAAAGAATAGGAAAATGCTAAGTCACTTTATTCAATGACCTTTGCAAACTATAAAAGATTATGTTCATCTATCATGTTATAATAAATATATCATTTACAAATTTCAGGAAAGTGATAACGATTTCTCCGATGACCTACCAGATATTGAGGAAAATCCCATGGTAAGAGACTTTCAACATTATTCGGCTTATAATTTTGATCACTACAAGTTCAGGGATTATATTGACCTGATAAATGTGACTAAATATAAATTAAAAAAACGTGTCATACTCGTGTCAAATTATGTCATAAATGAAATGTCCATGTCATATATTTCATAAATTAAATGCGATTGATTTTTAAGCTTCTATTACTGTCTGAAGGTGCTGGTGCCTTAATAGCTCGGCTAACTTCAATGACTGAGTAAACGCATAAAAATAATCAAGGCACGGCGGACCTAACTCCACTCACATGATAATTATGTCATATATCACATACCAGTCAATCTGATCCCTGCACAGTTGGTTAGAGGTATAGGGAAGCCCGGACGAACTAATTAAACAACTGAACTATTGTAACTTGCATTTTAAGAACGGACCGACTTCCTGTACGATACAGTCGATTTTAACACTATTTTCGGTTCGTTCTTACACTGGAACTAACAATAGCTATGGTGATTTTAATTTCGGTAGCAAATTATTCATTTCCCTACTTTACAAAGTTGGACAAGAAATGCATCTTTATGTCCCACTGCTTCTGATCTCTTCGGGAAAAGGTCGCTAGGAGGACTTCATGATGTATTTACGACACAAAAAAATCTATTTTAATTATTTTTCTTCCTTTATCGCAAAATTCAGTACTGTTACCATTATTATTCCATTTCTTGTCTCTATTTGGTTTTTATTTCCCGTCTCCCAGTAACTGGCTTATTTCCCTTTAACACTATCCTTTTATTTTCAATTCCTGTCTCCAGTTTACAGAAACTTTCTAAATCCCATTTTCCAATCCATTACACAAAATTTGGCTTATCCCAACGGTTGAACCAACCTGAATTAAATTTTTTAAAATGGTGTCGAACTCTGAAACTACTCGCTCAACTAGTACCAGTACACCTTGCCAGAAAATCCAAGGGGCCAGGGGAACATAAGGTTTCGGACTAAATAGAATTACGGAGTTCCAAGATAGTGAATGACGAAAATATTCATATACATGTACTTTTAATATGGATGGCCCGTCGCCCTATATTATTTTTAAACAGAGGTGCCATATCGCTGCAAACCTTGCACACGCTACTTACACTTAAAACAAATACAGTATCTAATTTATTTAAAAATATTATATTATATTTTCCAGCGTCCTCAACAGCAAATTAATAACGTTCATCGAAATCAAGAAATTGCCAATATTTGCTGTATTTGCCATAGAAGATGGACAGAAAAATACAAAATCAACTTTTTGATATTGCCAAATGCAGAAGATGGCCTCAGAATTATAAAAAGAAAATTTGGCGACAGGACGGGTATGGTCATGAATTCTATTGTTTGTACCTTGTGTTATAATTACACAACAAAAGATATTGCCGCAACTAATGATTCTGGTTCTAAGTGGCGATACGCTTGGCCAGCGACAATCTGGTCAATTCTTACCTTAGGAACTATTATTCCTCCTTTAGAATTTATGTTGTTTTTTCCGAATGACTTGCGAGAAAGCTGGGACCATACTCAACAGCTTTGGTCTCCATTAATAATAAATCATGTAGATGTACAACCTTATTTTTTAGATGTAACTCAAAAGTGTAAAACATGTGAATTGCTTTTAGCATCGGGACATATCAAAGATGTAAAACGATTAGCAGATGAATTTTGCTATCCAATCATGAGATGTAATTTAGGATGTTCAATGTTTGTTGACGATATTCCATCTCATCGCATTAAATTAATACCTGCAACATCATATCTAGCCGTTCTAAGTAATAAATTTACTAGTTTTTCTGCAAATGCCAACCTACTGCGGGGTGCTCGATCAGATTGGATAGTACCATTCGGCGACCTCGATTGGACTTTACAGCCTGCTTTATACCTCGATGAAAAAATAGGACTATCTATTCCCATGTGTTCCGATATTTATCATGCTGATTCTACTCATAAGTATTTTCATGTTCCAAGGAATCCTCTATTGGAAGAATCAGTACCGCAAATACAAGAATATTTAGCTCCTGCTGTGGTGACAGGTCGCATAACAAAAGGTGGTAGGTCCAATATGTATACCACTTCATTCCCTATTTTTTACCAAAGTGGCAACAGTGGAGGTCTATCAACTGTTTTGATAACACCACGAAAAAAAAATGTCGTAATGACTCAGCATTTAACTGATTTAAGTGGCCTCTCCTTGATGTTTCGACCCGATCTATATGAACAATGCAAAAATTCCCAAGATTTTCAAGAAAATGCAATTGACGACACATTAGCTTATTATAAAGCACACCCTTTTTCGGATGAAGATATAAAGTCTTACACTTCATCAGCAACATTTGTTGACATTGAAGATGCCTATCATATAGCAGTAGCGTACAATCAACAATCTAGTATCAGTGACACTAATGAAGAAGATAAAATCAATCCAGATAATTGTATTCTTATTGTACATGACAATAACAATATTGGACACAAGTTATTTAACATAGGAAAACCGAAGCGTGACCAAAATGGTCTTGTTTTAAGCACAACAGTCGCAGTGTTAAATACTTTGTTGCATATCCGATTACTACATCGCTGTTTTTGAACCAATTGTGGTCACCACAAAAAATTGCTAATCAAGAGAGTATTGCAAGTTATTGTTCAAAAGTTACACAAAGCGAGAATATAACACCGGAACTGAAACAAAAGGTGTATGATGTCATTGAAAATGTCCCAGGAAATAATAACAACAATCCATACATCAAATGCGGCATAGCTCTTCAATATTTATGTTTCAATGTTCATCTTATAGTGACGCAGTTACCCTGGAATGAAAATATCCCACAAGACTCTTCCGTTCTTATCGTTATCCAAAATAATGATAACATTCAACAACCGCCTGATTTGCTATCACCAGATGGAGAATGGATTCTAATGTACGTGCATGTTCTACTTCAAGATGAATTACTATTTAACTTCAGATGGTCAGAGCATTTACATTGGCAAGGCACTGAAATTGTCGATGTAGCTAATTTTCCACCAAATAATCCATGTGCTATATACGTCAAAAAGTGTACCTTAAATGAAGCAAATTCATTTGTCATTGAATCATGCGGGGGACAAGCAAAAGTTCATTGTATTACACATGCAACGGTATTGGTTACTTCCAATTACACTACCAATACTTCATGTTGTATTCCATTTTGTAAACTAAAAATTCGATGGCAATGTTCATATGGAATACCACAAAATCAGTGTTTAACAGGACTGTGTAGAAAACACATGAAGAACTTCTACAAATACCCTGATGTTACAATAACAGTTGGAAATTTTGCACCAATTAATCCTTATGAATTAAATAATTTTGAAGATGATGACACTTTATCAGATGATGAAAACTTACATAATGAGGATTTACAAGATCCAATAGTCAATGATTACGGTGACAATTTAGAAGAAGAAGGATTGCAATACGATCATGGTGAACCGCTTCCTGAACTACCAATAGACCTCCTCTTGGACGCTAATTTACCCTTAAACTCTGGTTTAGAAGAAAATTACATTTTTGCTGCAGAAACTGAAGACAGCGTTCTTGGTCACCATTTACTAAACCACTCACACCTCCACATACTGCATAGAAAGCAAAGAACTACAAAGTCTCCACTCCCAGCACAACGGATATTGCAAAACATCTGCTCTAGATCCCCAAATAACTCAATTCCATTGATCACTCCTGAGGCTGAACTTTTCCCTACTACCTTTTGGATAAGCAATGGAAATACTGTGCCTGGTGCTTTGCCTTCAATCTTGTATTCTAAATACAGAATTAAGAAAAAGAAAATAGGTGATATAATAGATCATATTAGGGTCAGAACAAGAGATCCCACTTTAGCGACTTCAAAAATAGGAACCAATCTTCAATTCTATTTTGACATCAATCTCAATTATGATTTGAATGACAATCCAGCTTCTATGGTTACACGTAAAGGACTGGAACACTTAACTAGAAAACAGCATGTCCAACAAATTGATGGTAGGGAAAATCTAATACCTATGGATGAATACGATTCGAATAAACAGGTTAGGAAATTAGTTGCTATGCAACGCAGTGAAGGGAGTTGGAATATTTTCGTAACCCTTACGTGTAATGATTCTACCACCATGGGTGTTGCACCAATTCGACATGCCATAGAGAAAAAGTACCTCCCGGGCGCTGACTTAGAATCAGCTCTACAGTCGTATTGTGTCCTATTGATAAGAGCATGGGAGAGAAGTACAAGATTAATATGGCATTACATCCTGAATTCCCCTGAAAAACCACTTGGAGACGTCCGTTCTTCGTTTAAAAGGTACGAATTTCAAAGTCACAAGTCACAAGGTAACAAACCGCATGTCCACGCAGGATTAGCTATTAAGGAAGACGATATTCAAAATAGTAAAAATAAAATAAAATGTTGCGTCCAAGATTTATTCTCCGAATCAGACGGTATGACGGAATCGCAACTACTTGAAAATGAATTTATTACCTCACATGATGATTTCGTCAAATTATACAAATTGGCTACGACCTTGCAAACGCATGACTGTGAAAAGGCGGGTTCCCGTTGCAAAAAAAAGACACGCGACAATACTGATATATGCAGAGTCCCCAAACATCCGCCATCATTCAACTTTTCTTACGATGAAAAACAATGTTATGATGAGGAAACTCTTAACATATTTCACACTTTGGATCTCGCAAAGTATGACGATTTTAAATGTCAATGGAACGTTCACCCCGACCTCTCAGCTGGCCAATGGCATTACCCTGCTCAACCATCGGAACACTTTGTGCCAACAAATTCTAAATTATTCCTTCTTTTACAATCATGTACCAACGTCCAGTTTTGCGATAAAAGATTTAATATTGCTTACTTAGCAAAGTATGCAGCTGGAATTGAAGAGCGACCTACAGTGGATGTACATTATGACGCAAACAAGAATGCATCTATTGAAAGAAATGACTTTATACACGAAAAGATATCGGGACAAAATAGTCGAGGTATCATCAACGAAAAGTATAAAACTTATGGAACATTATCACGCCACTTAGCACTGACAGAAATGATTTGGTACTTAAATAATTTTCCTTACGTTGTGTACGATCGTGAAATGACTCACATATCTACTCTACCGCCTGAATATCGACCAGCGGTAGTAAAACACCACCGTAAACATCGAACTGAGGGAGGTGGGGGTGAACCCCAAACCATTACAGCTAGGAGACACTTACCACAATGGCGACAGTTTACTCAAAGTCAACAAACTATAATTAAAGCCTCTGATGAAGGGACATACTGTGTCGACAGTACTACAGCCTTTTCAATCCGCTCTCCAGAACTGATCTGCATTGCACATTTAGAAATGTATTCAAAATTCTTCATTGTGGACAAAAAGAAATTGACACCCAATTTTGAAGAAGATTTGCGACAAAGTCTATGGGTTGACGGCCGATCATTTGCAACAAGAATCAGAATATGTCATTTACATGATGTTGTTCAATATCTTGGCAACATCATTCCAAATGATCCCCATTTCCAAGAACTGCTCCAAGATGTCATCATACCTCTACAGCAAGAATATCAAACTGCACCAGTGAACTACTCTGATTTCTTCAAACGCTTCGTTGATGTTAAACAAATTAGGCGCAACGTTGTTGTATTTACTCAACTCACACCAAATAATGGAAACAGATTTTTCATACATCTCCTATTAACTATGGGCACTTTCTCTGACCTCGTCATTACCGAATTAGATGTATACAGTCGTGACAATCTAAGAGATTCATTTTCCGCTGTAAAGATAATACCGCCCGATGTCGATTCTACAATACAGGATGTGCGACGTATTGCAAGAACATACGTTTTAGATCAACTCCGATTTTTGCCAATTGGTGTCAGAAAATTTGCCCGCATATTAAAACTGGTAATGCATAATCTGGAAGCTTTACTTCTGAATGATGAACACGTCTTTGGAGAATTGCCACTAACATTGGAAAACGATATGGCGGATGCTGCTACCCAAGAACTTGACAATTTTATTCAAATGAGGAAAGTAAAACTCATTGCAGCGTTGGAAAACCATCCGATACAGAACTTTCCAAATCTTGATGATGATGATGATGATGATGAAATCAATTACATCCCAAATTTACTTAGACAACCACATCAAACGATCGAATCTTACGAGGAACAAATTCGTGCATTAACAACAAGCATACAAACCATTGATGACTTTCGAGAATCCCAAATGCAGAGATCTATTCTTTTGGTAGGCGCCCCAGGTTCCGGAAAAAGTTTTATAGCATTGATAGCCCTAACGTATGCCATGTCCAAAAATATCTGCTGTGAGGTAACAGCACTAACTGCTCAACGTGCCCGTGGACTGGGTGGTGAACACTTACACATTCTCTTTAATTTGCCGTGTCAAGATAATGTTAATATCAATATCCTCACAGAATCGACAATTTTCAACTTAAATCGACAACCAATGAAAATAGCGTACTTACGTCGGCTACAACTCTTAATTATTGAAGAAATTGGATTGATAAATGCACAAACAATAGCGGTCATGGATAATGTGCTAAGAAGATTTCGAGATACCAATGCTCCATTCGGAGGGATTCTTATTATTGCTACCGGGGATGCGAGACAGCTTTCACCTATTTCTGGAAGCACCGTTTGGAGCAGTTTCCATTTGCTTATTACATTTAAATGTATCCAACTACGCCATTACGTCAGGTCAGCCGAGGATCCAGAACTACAAATACTGCTAGAAATTCTACGAGAAGACCAGATAACTGATGAACATATTGATACATTTTGTACTATTTTTCGACGCCGGGTATTAAATAACAATGCTGTAGCTTCTTGGGGGGATGTTCCCTATAATTATGTTAGAGTTGTTGGAACAAGACGTGGTTCGGATGAAATATTGCATCAATTCATTCTTGACAAGGAAAACGACCCAAATATTACAACGTTTAAATACCAAAACAGCGACTACATAGAACTTCCCGGTGGTCAAAATAAATTAGCACATGAAACGGTATCTAGATTTCTAGACAGAAATACTCTTTCCGTCAGAAGTTTAACTGTGTTTAAGGGGGCTGTTATGCGTTTGACTTTTAACAACAATAATGCCCAACAACACATGCCCGTTTTTTCACAGGGACAGCTGGCTATTGTCAATGAACTGCCAGAATCGGATGACGTTAACGGAAAAATTCATTTAACACTCATTCCCATAAAGCATCATGATTTTACTATTGAAAACATACCCGACGACTGGTCCCGTATTCAATTAAGTCGACGAAACACCAATCCACAACACGTGTCTGGTGGTAGGGCATGGCGATATCAATTCCCCATTGCTTATCATGTAAGCCAAACAATACATCGCGCTCTAGGTGAAACATTCCCCAGAGTTGCAACTCAAATGAGCTGTGTTAATCGTCAATATCGGTTATGGGAACGCCCGCAGCTTCTAGTACTCCTTAGCCGTGCCCATTCTTTAGATGGATTAATGGTTGTTACAAGTGATCACCAGGATACAATTAATGCCATTATTGAGATGCTACATCAAACATCAACTTGGGCTACGCATGTTGAACATATATTGAATGTTATCGAAGAACGCGTCGTAAGACCAAGAATTGTACCTCATAATAATCTTCTACAAACTGTTCCAGATATAACAACAGGATGTGTTTATATGCTGATTAGTAAAAATTGCCCCCATCACGCCTATGTTGGTGAAACAAGTAATGTCAGAAGACGAATTGCGGAGCACAACAGGGGACAAGGCGCAAGACTCACAAGAGACCCATACCTCCGCCCATGGGTGTTATATGTCTTGATTACTAATTTCCCAGAGGCAGCCGATTCGCAAGCCAATATTACTGCCCGCAAACGATTTGAAAGGAACTGGCATGAGTTAATAACAAATCATAGACCAATACCAAACAGCAGAAACATATACGACCTAGGTAAACGATTATTTATGACAGAAGAATTAAATATCAATTTCCTTATTTGGACAGAGTATATGACACTAACTTATGAGGATGCTGATTATGAGGATGCTGATTAGATGGTTTGCACATATTTTATTTTATTCAAGACTAATCGAAGTTGATACTCCGCAGGTTAAGAGTTGGTATTTCAGAAAAACTACGTGATTTTATTCAAGACTAATCGAAGTTTAAAAACAATTTTTATCAAATCATGTAACTTGCATGTGGATCGAACTTCTTTTAATAAAACAATTTTTACCAATTGCATGGTGACAAGTCCCTCCTATATTTCCTATTTTTCCTATTAAAAAAAATAGGTATCCTATATTTCCTATTTTTCTTGAAAACCTCCTATATTTCCTATATTTTTGACCAAAAGGGTAAAAAAAATAAATTTGAAACACATTTTTTGATCCAATTGCATTATTTGCATAAAATTTTATGAAAATTAAAGTGTCAAAAAATTTCTCGCCTCGATTCGCTTGGCTTAGGATTTTTATATTTATATGTAGAAAGGCGCGGGCCAAAAAATTAAAAACTTGTTATGGTTAGAATCTCTATACACTTTACTGCGTGTGTCAGGATCGGTGTGTCTAACATATTGCACAATTTGACCATGATCTAATAGCCTGGCATCACTGTCAATATGTTTTACACACACGATCCAGTGCTAATCTATAAATAGTTTTTAACTGTATATGCATAGATTATATTGATTTATTGAAAAACAAAAATATTTTGTTTGTAGTAAAGTTATTAGAAAATCCACTCATATTATCATAAAATCTAATAAATTGCTACAAAATCTCATAAAATATTGCTCAAAAATCTCCTTAAATAAAAAGAAATCTCTTAAAACCCTACAATTGAGATAGCAAAAATGACTATGAGTTCTGTTTTGTTAACATTAAATAGATTACCTACAAACCCTAAGTTGTTCTAGAAGTTATGAAAAATTCCGTATTTCTCGACTACTTGGCCTAAATTTCTCCTATTTTTTCCTATATTTTGGTTGAAAATTCTCCTATTATCTCCTATATTTTTAGCAAAAACTCCTATATTTCCTACTTTTTCAACACCATTTGTTACTTGTCACCATGCTGAATTCGTGTAACAGCGACACATTGATCTAATACCTTGGCAACTTATTACCTTAAACATACACCAAGTAAACTACATGTCATGTAAGTCATAATATATTGGACTCGTTTTGATATGTCTCGCATGATTCACTGAAACTAGGGTTTAGTAATTATAATGCACCATGCCATGCCAACATTAAACCTTTTCATAACTTAACTCCTGGTGATTGCATAGTATATGAATTCCTTTTTGATTCAATGTTCTTATTATCATTCATAATCAGCATTTTTTAAGCTGTAATCACATAATATCGAGTACCCCACTTTTCACTGAATCGCACATTTAGCAACTTTTAGTGAATCGCACATTTAGTATCATTACGATGCTGCATGCCAACATTTACCCCTATGGTAAATTAAGTGCTGTGCATTGGATACTATATAACTTGCTTTTTACTTCAATGCTAAATCTTACATGGCAAAGCCATCATATATGTAACATTTATGTTATCTTATAATATCCAGTACCGCATTTTTCAGTGAATCACAAATTAGCAAATTTTCAGTCAATCACACATTTAGTATCAAAATGATGCTTCATGCCAACATTAACCACTATGGTGCTGTGCATTGGGTACTAAATACCTTGCTTTATATTTCAATGCTAAATTTAGCTTCAACGGAGCGATGTAAATGATGTATACATTATTATTTTAATTTTAAAACATGAATAAACTTGCTACACTTTATTCATATTTATCCCCTTATTGACGTAATACGTGTATTTGACTATTTTACAGTTTAATATCGTGATCCAGAACAATAGTTCTAACATGATATCAGT
The DNA here is from genome assembly GCA_032353305.1 of Cephalothrix spiralis. Lineage (NCBI taxonomy): Eukaryota > Metazoa > Nemertea > Palaeonemertea > Archinemertea > Cephalotrichidae > Cephalothrix > Cephalothrix spiralis. The sequence continues at coordinate 25,559 of JAUCNG010383369.1, forward strand.
ATTCATAACAATGTTTACTTAATAAATCAAAATAGGCATGCTTTGTAATTTGTAAAATTTATTGTTCTTACGCCTTATTTCATCCAAAATAACAAAACCAAATTAACTTTTCTTCCAAATTCCATAAAATGAATATATGTTTTTAAAATTTGTATTCCATATGATTTACATACTGTACAAGTGTATGCAGTTTCAACCAACATGATTCATTCTATAATGAACATGCCTTCATAAGTAATTTTTATAATATGATGTATTCTTATGTATAGTGTATGCAGTTTCAACCAACATGATTCATTCTATAATGAACATGCCTTCATAAGTAATTTTTATAATGATGTATTCTTATGTATAGTGTATGCAGTTTCAACCAACATGATTCATTCTATAATGAACATGCCTTCATAAGTA
>JAUCNG010383370.1:0-17443 GCA_032353305.1 Cephalothrix spiralis
CTCCAACAATATTTACAGTATACATGATAGGTACAAGACATGATAAAAGTAAAAACAATTAAAACAAGGACAGGAGATTGAAACCGTAGGAATCTATAATCGGATTGAGGATAAGGATATTAAAACCAAATTCATTTGTCCTTCGGGAGATTGGGAAGAATCAATGTAGGACCCTTGTTAAAGAAGGATTTGTGCCAACTCTTTTTTATTTGGAAGAAAGACCATGCTCTTTCATAAAAATATTTATTATTCATATTTCTCATTTTCAGATCGTCACTTGTCATACATTACTTCATCAAAAAGTTCTTGATCTCCTCATAAGGTTATTTGAAAAGTCATTTGAAGAACTTGATGTGCTAGTCCAGGTAAAATAAGATTTTCTGACATTGACTTTTCTTCTATATTTTGAAAACTATTGCCGAGTTTATTTACGGACCTCGGGCCATGTTAAAGACCCGGCTCTCATCGGTTCATAAAAAATGTATTAGAGTGCGGGCAGGAGTCTTTCATAGACTCCTGGTGCGGGGTATATGCACGAATGGAAGCGGTTTGTTAACATGTTTTGTGAAGGATGCTATATTCCAATTATTTATTAACAACAAAGAACATTTATCTTTCTTCAATCCTGATCGTGTAACAGTAAAATGTTGTAAGCGTTAAAATAATTTATCTACGCTAAAAATCTTCAATATTTTTTACTCTTTTTACAGCTTGAATTAAAAAAGACACTACTAGACCGAATGGTTCATTTATTGAGTAGAGGATGTGTTCTTCCTGTTATTAGTTATATAAAACAATGTTGGGAAAGACAGGACACAGATATATCTCTTATACGGCATTTTGTAATTGAGGTTGGTGTTAACTTTGATTTCTATTTGATACATTTGGTAGGCGTTTGTACAAAGATTAGGATTCATACTTTAATATATCTTCTAAGTTACATAAAATAAATGTGAGTGCAAACTGGATTTATTTTAAAATTGCTTTATTGACCGATGAGGTTGCTAAGTTGACATAGTTTGTGCACTCGCTTGTAAATTTAAACCGTGTTTGTTTGATATGCGTTTTAGATAATCGACCGGTTCTCAACGGGACTCGACGGGTTTCTTAGAGTTGAATAAATGATTACAATCTCAATGATTAAGATGGCGCGATGGTAGAAACGCGAATAATGACTGTATGACAGGTGCTGTGGCGCGATAGTCCTCTATTCCGGAGGCATCTACTTCGACGCTTCTCAGGGGTATCCTCAGGGGCATCTGCGTAAATTTGTGAGTTTTCCATGCGGTTTTCCGCAAATTACGCAACTCCGCGTTTGCGAAATCTTAGCACAAAATTGCGTTAATTGCGGAATCCCACAAATAACGCAATGTTTCTCCTCAAACTATGCATTACCGCAAATAACGCATCACCGCATTAAAGCAACGCTACCCCGGAATACCGCAAAAAAATCCAACGCCGGCTTTTCCCAATCAAGCAATTTGCCATGCGTTATGTTCTTATCATTACCGCAAATAACGATAATATTATTCCAAATCTGCGTTAATACGGTTAAAACGGAATACGGCAATTAACGCAATGTTGCATCTCCGTCAAGTCCGCGCCTCTCAGAAATCTATGGTCTCTGAATATATCTCAAAATCGGATAATAAAAATGTAACTATGTGTGAATTAGCTGTTTATTTCGTTAAGCTCCTAGGTAATAAATGCATTTGTCATTTTAGGTTCTGGAAATGATCAGCCCTCCATATACTCAAGAATTCATCCAAATATTTTTGCCATTAATTGAAAATGATGATGTTACTGGATCATTGAGAACAGATGCTGAAAAGGATCCTGTCTCGCAGTTTATAAGTAAGCTTCTATCGCATTTTGTACACATTTTAATAAATTATATCACCTCTCTTGTTTGGTTTGCTCAACTATCACAAACCGAGGGGCGGACATGCATCGGTCCGCAGTCCGCGTTATTTTTTTGCCGTTGCCCGCCCCTCGTCACAAACCATACGAGTTACCTGAAAGTTTAAAGTAATAAATTAAGTTTTTGTGATAAATGATTTAGAACCCCCTAGAAACGGGTAAAACCACATACGCTGAACGATATATTTACAAAATCAAAATTTACGCCTTCATTGACTTCTTCAATGTTATCGCGCGCGGTAGATTGGTCAACTCAAAATTTTATTTTATTTTTCACAATCTTAAATTTTTTTCAAATTGCTAGGAAAATAAATTAATTTAATAGAAATAAAACATTTTTTATTTCAAATAATTTTTACGTTGTTTTTAATATTTGCCATAGTGACCATTACTGGCCATTTTCAACTTCTAATAAACATTTTTTTTTTATTTGAAATAGATATTGAAATAGATAGTTATTTCACAATTTAACGATGTTTTTAATATTTGCCATTTGCCATAGTGACCATTACTAGTCATTCTCATCTACTAATAAACCATGATCGATTTAATTTCCTCCTTTTGATTTCACTTCCGTCGACAATAGAGGAAGTTAGAAAATAATCCTGGAGTCGTAATGGAATTTGTCACAAAACCAAAAATAACGTTTGTAGTGCTTTTGCCAATTTTTTCTTCCATGAGCGTTATATATCTGCTTTAAGCATGCTTAAAAATTAAAAGAATAATTTTGCAAACAAAATAACATGTGCGTATGGCCTTCATTGATCCTCCCCGATTCCCGTTGAAAATTAATTGATGAGACAATGGAATTATTTTTATAACATTTTAATAATTTTTTTGCAGTCCATTGCAGAAATACCGATATAGAAGTTGTGTGACCCCAATAATTGACCAAAATGATTGCATGAAATTTGGTTCGTATCTCAAAATTTTGAATGGATTATAATGAAAGGTATGATTGTTTATTTCTGTATGTTTGTTATGGATTACTCATTGGATTATACAACATAATCGGATTTACACTTTTAATGAAAAGGGATTATAAAGATGTGCGACGCGGTTGCAATATTGCATCTGTTTTTTTATTGAACTCATCCGGTCCCCGGACCTAACTTTGGATATACCTTGGGACATACAGTATGGTGATTAATTGACGATGAGGATATTGTCATTGAGCATCGGGGATATGCATATTTGTGTCGGAAATATGTGCTTTTATTTTTGGATATATATTTTATCATTAAATCGTGGGTCACATGAATGACATTGAATAAGTGTTGTATCGGAATTTCGATTAACTCAGTGTGCTAATCATGGTAATGACGTCATATTAAGGAGACATTTTAAATGAAAACACTGCCATATTTTGTACAGTTTATAATGAAATAAAGTATTATAATATATTCGTCAACCAGAGTTTATCTACTGCCGAAATGGTATCCTATGATATTTTATCAACTTATCATACCTAAATCCATGTTTTTAAATTCTTTTTCTCCTCGCATATTTATTTTAAACTTTTTTTTTTATTATAAAATTATTACAGTCTATAAAAAATTAATCTGTGTTCTATTTTTTTTAAATTATATCCTTAGAATCCTAGGCAGGAATCTGTTCGCAGGGGTCTGCTATTACTTAAAAAGCCTACAAATAAAAGTTCGGAAATAATTTATTAAATTTTTTAAAACATAATGACTAGAACCGCAATATTTTGCTTACTTCACTTTGCTCTACACCATGCAAAAAATAGGCAAATTCATTTTTGTATTGTTTAAGCAAATAAGGAAGTGCAGGGTTAACGCATACTACGATAATTATTTGTGACATATCTATTTATTATATAATAGTTCAAGCATTGTTGACTTATAGGTTTTAGAGGTACATTGAGCCAAAGCTGTTTCCACTCTGGTCTTGACAGACGAAATCGAAATTTTCGCTGTCAATTGACTGTGGTACGTCTGTCTACATGCTTATTGATTTTCCCAATTCAATGGTTATCAGTTTTGAAAATCTTCCGGTTATCTCTGTAACGTTCTAGTAATCTATAAGTCCTATTAGTTTTTTGGATGTTGGATATGTGATTGAAAATGATAACAGGTAATTGGTCGTTCAATTTTTATGCATCAATTAATTTATTGCCTTGGGAAAATTTTACTTTCTATTGTGTGCATTATAGTCACACAGTTGGTAAGAATGTACACAATGTATTTATAATAACAATTGGTTTCGGTTCTAGTACCTTATACATTATTCCACTTTATATCACATAGAATTTTTCTAGTTGAAAAAGATTTGTTATGGCGCATACATAAGAAGAGCGGTCAAGTGGAACCTAAGATCATATCAATGAAGTGCTTCTGGCCAGAATATTTTTCAGTCGTGAAATTAAAAATCAGTCAAAGTGGATCTAGAAAATTGCTCAAAAAATTCCTCGTCTACTGAGTAAGTAAATAGATGAATTGTTAATTGTTTTAAGGGGTTATGCAACCTTTGTTATTGTTCAAGTCTAATTATTTTTATACATTTATTTTATTAGTTCCTTTAAGGGATTATTGATATGATGCTCTTAAATTGGACCCTTGCTTAAATTGTTGAACAGATAAATTGTAGTTGCTCAGGTATGCTTGGTTTGTCGATGTGTTTTGATAAATAATTTTCCTTCCCAAAATATATGACGTAATGTCAATATAATTTTTTAATTAAAAGATTTATTTCTTTTGGATATTCTGATATGTAATATCTGTTGATGCTATGCTTTATTAATGGCTCAGCTGATCAGAGCTGATGGGTTAATAATTGAAGATTTAATTAATTATTTCGTAACATTTATTTCTTTAACTACATGTACCTCGATTTTATGCCTGACAATAAAAATTTTTAAGATTTAGATTTTTATAATTTTTTATACAATGTAAAAATTTTTTACTTACATTTTGAGGGAGAAAGTGCTCATTGATTCTTCTTAGATATTACATTTTGATAAGAATATAGGTTAAATGATTTCTGGGACTTCTTAAATATATCGATTCTTAACGACCTAGTGATCTATTAAACTAAAGTTATACCCCCTAAAATGACCCAGAAAAATCTATAGAAATTTCCTGAGTGTAGACACTTTTTATATTTTTTCAAGTTTCAAAAGTAATCATGAAGATTCATTGTAATTTATTTTCATTAACATCTTTCATGTGTCAATTTTTCCTTTATATTTAACTAGTTCGATAACTGCCTAATGATTATTGTACTGTCATGTTTATGCTTTTGAGCGCATTATACCCATAGAATACACATTGTTGTTAAATGTAAAAAAACCTATATACATATATTTTGGTCATATATCATATATGTATACGAACGACGTATATTTTTCTGTCTCGTAATGGTGTTTAAACAAGTAGTTGGGCTTCAAAATTTCGCATATGGAATAGAGGTGTATATAACACACCTGTTGGTACAAACTTGTGAAGTAGTCTTTATTTGATCATAAATATCCCTATGCCAATGACATAGAATCATTTTATATCATTGATACCTGTAAAAGATTTTTAATTGTGGTTTTAAGGATACTTATATGATGGTAAGTAAATTTATTCTAGAACCTATGAAGATCACAAAATGTACACGAGCGTAGGTTTAAGTGTAGGTATCAGTACCTTTAAGTGTACTTCATTGGGTCAATTTTTGACAGAACTATGTATACTTTTTAAAATCATAAACATGGATATTACGACCATTCATGTTTAATGCATGAGAGTTTTTCCATAACATATTCAATGTGAAAAAAATAAAGTTTGTGTGAAAGTTTGGAACAAACTTATACATTTTTTCTGGCTTCAAATAGGTCGGCAGGTTGACTAGGAAAACAGGGAAATAAGGGAAAAGTCAGGGAATTTTCAAATTTCGATGAAAGGCATCAAAAATATTCTTGAGGATTACAGTTCATGACAAATTTTCTGTTGTGAAAGTCATTTTCATGAATAAATATGTCGCGAAAGACATTTTCATGGGGAAAAACTCAGGGAAAAGTCAAAGAATTTTGAAATTGTGAAAAGTGGCCATCCGGGTCGGGACTCTCAGGAGTTACCTGAGGATTTAAAAAAGTTGCTGCGATCTTGCAAAACAATCAGTTTTCAAGATTCGTTAAAATGGTGAAGTTATTTGATGCCTATGAAAGAACCTTGATACGCCCTTAAATAATTTGTTGTGTATGTAAAAAAGCTAATATAGAATTGGTATAGTTCTCGACGCTTTACTTATTTGTATAAATTAAATTTTACAAGATTTTTAATAAAATTATATTATTAAACGTGCACGTCGTATTGCAGTACGATTATTTTACAATGTTCATGTACTCTGAATTTTTTATATGATTGTTGACTGAAGGTGGGCTAGAAATTCTATCCGTAGTTTAATTATGTTAACAAAAGTAATCGGATTTTTCAAAAATCAATTGCCGTAGGGTTGTCTTGTCATACTTCATTATATTTATTTTTACACTTGCTTTATTTACTCTGTTAATGCTGGTTATAATGCATATAATAAATTTGACATAAGACATTCTACCAATTTATGCATAATACATCTTCCTTTCTATGTGTTCCCTGACCATTGATTATTTTTCTGATTTAGCATCATACAGTGGTTTTATATTTTTTGGAAAGAAATCCAAACCATATTAGCGTTCTTTCAAGCCAAAAATCATTATCTCATTATGTGATTATTTATATTTTTAATGATACTAATTTAATTAGAAATTATGCTTAGCAACTTACTTAAAATCAAGCACTCCCCTGCATTGTGTACAAAATATTGTGTACATTAGATAATCTAGATAATTATATGATGATGTTCATAACAAGATCTTTCTTTAAAAATCTTTCATTGTACATGTAATCAATTGTTGCCTTCTTAATTAGGCCTTTGGGTAATCTACAACATCTATCGATATGATATATTTGTTGGTTGTTCTAGAATTCGAAAATAATTGGTACCAGCGTCGAAACCTTCCAAATAGGAGCACCTCCCACACTCCCAAATGTGACCACTCTCATTTCAGAGAGTCCACTCTACTTAATTGGAATTGGAAGAAAGTTCATTGTAAATTTCATGTAATTTCATTTTATTACAAAACAAGTATGTCAAAATATGCAATAGGTTGGGTCGACTTTAAGTCTGTATTGCAACCCTTACCAAATGTTACCTATATGAAGTGTACTTATATTTGGAAAACCTACTCCAAAACGATGTTACGTTCTGTCGGCGCCACTCTGCGGTTCTGAGGAGTTGTTCCTTAAAATTATTCATACGGATACATGTTACATTGTTTCGCCTTTATAGGCTTTACTAACAATGGTAATCATTAATTCATAGGTATTAATTCGAGATGCCTTTATAGGTTTTACTAACAATGGTAATCTTTAATTCATAGATATTATAATTGGAGATGCCTATGATAATAGATAACTACTGATCAGTTATATTCACCCTATTAGTGTAAACAGTAGTTATTGCTCTCTCTGAATCACATGTAGTCATCTCAAATGTAAACTTGTACATAATTTAAGGTACAGGATATTAAGTCAAACCCTTGATATATTGATATTCTATCGAGTTGTGACTAAATGCCGCTTTGTGCAATAAAATAGTTATTACCCTTTAGTTGTTTCACTGTTTATCTAAAGAATTAGAGTGTGAAAGAGAAACATATAATGAAGGTAAGAGATTTAGATCCATTTAGGTTGAAATTCCACCTTCTTTGGATGAGAGAGGGTATAATAAATTGTTAACTTCTAGTTTCTGACGCAAACATATGTATTTATTATTTTTACTTTATGTAATATATTAACTTTATTGGATTTATGAGGACTTTATGTAATGCTTATGCTTTATTTTGTGTCTTGTAGTTATTTTCACTTTTGCTATAACCACTGTGGGGGAACTCGGACAGTGTAAACCATGGATTGCATACAATCATTGTATGGGGACAGGGTAAATCATGGACCAGATACCAGTGTTAAGACGGATTATTTTTTGTTCGGTGATTGTATGCAATCCATGGTTAACACTGTCCGAGTTCCCCCACAGTGATATCTTTATTTTTCAATTGATTTTTTAAAATCCTGAAATGTCATGGATGTCATGGAAAATTGAAAAATTTAGTAAAAACTTGGAAATATGACAGAGTATCATGGTATTTTGTTTTCCGGGCTAATTGTGAAAGATGTGGCGACTGACTTCTAAATTCTTTTTCATAGTTAAATGTCTGAAATCTAAATTATATTTTTTATGTATTTCTTCCTTTATTTAGATTAGGTTTTATATTTTAAATCGAGGGCCAAAACATGTATCTTGTTCATAGGTTAAAAGTGAATTTGTTCTAGATGTCATCTAGACATTTCCAAGATTCGTGACTGAGAATTTTCTGTATATGTCAGGGGAAAAAGACATGGAAATTGGTTTTCAGAAAGTTGTGGCCACCCTGACCATTCATTATAACACAATTTAATTCACGGATAATGGTATTATAGGGATAATATTAAGTAAATATTTTTATAAACTTAAAATTTTCCTTAAGATCTGGTTAGCTTCCGACTTAATTTAATATTGACCAATTTATTGAATTGAAATTAATATTTACCTTACTTATAAATGATATAATGCACACTTTATTTAAATTAAGTCTTACAAATTTTCATAAAATTAAAATATTAAACGTCCATGTCTTATTAACTTATTAATAGAAATCATATTTGTTTCATTGCTGCACAATTGGGTTATTTTGTAAACAATTTTATCAGATAATATCATGTCGATGATCCAAGACTATTAATATGCCGTTGTAAGTACTTTATGTCCAATCTTTGGCCCATGAAGTGCTTACATGGAAGTACGATTTTCCCATGAAAACAAGCAGAACGATTTCAAATTTGAGATGATTACCAATATTTTGAACTATGGATTCATACCAGGTCATTAAAAGCTCTGTTGGGAATTTGTTTATTTTCAAACTGGCCTACAGGGGATCTGTACTGAGTAAACGTATTATTTGAATTTATTAATGCCTATTTATTAAATTTGAATATGTAAGTATTGAAATATTTGTAAAATCAATTTTGTTTAATAGCCAATTCTAAGTATAATATAATGACTCTTATGAAATTTTAACAACGGTGAAAATGTCAATAACTATATTTCATGAAATTTTTAACTTTTTGTAGCAGTTATTTTTGTGGTTTTTGGTTAACCATGGAAATGAGTTTTTTTGTAGGAGTAATCGTCGATGGCATTATTATGATGAATACAAATGTACACACATTTGTAAATCTATTTCAAAATCATATACATCAATAGTATTAGTATTTGACTCAATAGTATAAAAGTTATTGGTTTCATCCATTTTTAAATATTTATTTTATAATAGTGTTTAGGGTATATGTATGCTATGGGATCAAGATCTTATATAGCTTTTTGTTTGCAAAAGTAAGGGAGAGGAGAAAGATTTTGTTGATCACTTATTCAGTGTGTCCCAATATTATGGAAAACAGCCAGATCATGGTATTCTCTTCAATATTTCAATAATTGCAAAAATTACCTATTTGAGAATTTTTCATTATATATGTATATGTGTGCATGTAAATGATTTAAAGAATAAAATTCATAGACTGATACATGTTACTTGGATGTACAGTATGTCCCAAAATTATGAAAAAAAGCCAGATGACGTCATATTGTGAAAAAATTATGAATATTTCAATAATTGCAAAAGTACATATTTGAGAACATGGTCTTCTCTCCCTAATCAAACAGATTTGGTGCAGATCGGTTCATAACTATGGGAGTTACTAATACTATGATTCTTCCGAAGGACTTCTGGTTTCATTTCCCCCTAATTTCCATACCGAATTGAGAGAATGCTATTTTTAATCACTCTAAAATTAAGCTGGAATTTTTCAGTTTATTTCAATTTTCAATATTTTTTGTGAATACGGTAGTAAATTGAATAGTCAATTTGAAAAAATTAAAAAGTCATAAAAGTCACATTTCCGAGAATCTCATTTTTGAGAAAGGACGTTCATTTGGGGAAATTTAACATTTTTGTCCTTTGGGGAAATTTATGTAGCTCAGTTGTTGTAATACAGATTTGCACCAAATGTATTTCATTGGTAAGAGAAGACCACTAGTAGCGATATCGTCAATTCATGATTAAGTCACAATATGACGTCATCGGGCTGTTTTCCATAATATTGGGACACCTGTATTATAAGAAGCCAACACACAGTGGCCTGTTTTATAGACTTAAAAAATTATTCTATAGAGTCAAACAGAGTCATCAGACTATGTACAGTGATTTGATTGTTAATAAAGCTACATATTGTACATGGTTATAGGCTAGTTATTTATAATACCTCATTTAAAAGTACATTTGATTTTTTGTTGTTGTCCTTACAAAAAAAATGGCAGCATTATGTTTGTGCAACCAATATCAGTAATCATTTGACTGAAATAATGTTAGTATGTAAGTCAAAATATAAAATGCTCCTTTCAAAAGTAAATCATAACTTGATGAGAAATTGATAGTACATGTATTTAAAATTTAGCCAATTGCTTTAAAATTTGGAAACCTGTGAGTATCGATATAAAACTCTCACAACAAGTGTCATCTCACTTTGAAAGTGTCGTTTTGATTTGAAAGTGCAAAAATCATGTCAATGTTGCCCCCAGGTTTGTAAAATCAATTATATTTCTATCTGTATATCGCTTTTGTGGTTTTCATGATTTTAAAGTTCGATTAACATATTTCCTTTTTAAGTGTTCACAAGTTCAATCATAATACACTTGATATCTTTTCTCACGGGTAACCAATAGGTTTGAAATGATCATTGATTCTTATATAAAATATAGTGCCAGGTTCAGAATGATCCTTTATTGATTTTAAATAATTTCGTGAGATTTGATAATGTATTTTAAAAAGTCAGCAAACACAAAATTTTAAAAATAACTGCTGTGCGCTTTACAAATGTAATTAGTTGTCTTGAAAACTTAAAAATGTCAAGAAAGTTCTAAATTGGCTAAAATGACATGGAAATTGAAAAAATACATTAGGTAAAAGCCTGAAAATGTCATGGAAATTTATTTCAAGAAGAAATTACATGTATGCATGCACTCTGATAACCTTTTGGGCGGAAGTCCAAATTTCATCATTTTGAATTTATTTTTTGCCTAAACTGATTGCTTTGGGGACACATGTGTCGTTAATAATATATATTTGTAACAATTATTTTTGAATTGGTTATTTAAGATTTAAGTACCTTCAAGTACTATTTAAAGTAGCTTAAGTACTCAATGAGTATACATAAGGTGTATGGGTAATGATCAAATTTGGAATGATTCTCACGTTTCACGACGACAAGTTTTCTCACGAGGGTCGTGATTGTCTATTTTTAGGGGGGACGTTATGTTTTCAATTTCAATTGTACTGACTGATTTATTGTAAAACGTGCGTGATAATGATCGTTTTTAATAATAACCACTTTGACCTATCTCATAAAGCTGAGAATAGGTCAAATTTTAAAAGTTTAATTTATATTATTAACTCAGTAAGAACTCGGTTCATTTAGAACATGTCACTTGGGAATATAACATATAAATAATTTCGCAGAAAGACTGTTTTAATTTTTCTGGTAAATATTTGTACAATTTTGTTAGTTAATGGGTTTAATATTATGGATTCATTCATAAGGTAATTGTTATATATGAAATGGTAGAAATATTATTTCTTGTTATTGCTTTTGATGTTATTCATTTTGAAATAATTTTATATAAAATGAATGTTATTTGTTTTGACTGGAAAGTAATTGCATAATGCCGAAATGTGGTAGATATTTGGGAAGAGTCACATTTCCGACACATGAAATGACATTCGTTTTAGAAAAAATAGAGAAATTCAACTTAACATCAATTTTTTATGAACGTCATTCATTGTGTGAAAATTCAGGAAAAATTGAGTTGTTGTCATATATGATTTGATCATCATAGTGAAAGTAATTTGACTATTATTTAAATGTTAATTTCCAATTAACACCCTCCTTTGATTAATTTTAATTATATTCTTTTTAAATCCTTTTATAGGGATCAATTCACCCTCCACCCGGCAACTCGTGCCCAACGCCGCCGGGTCCTTGTCATGGCGTACCGATCCGATGACCCCGATCATGTGGGAATGGACCCAGATCCGATCGTCAGGACTTACAGATCAAAAACACAGGCCTGGTGGAACTCCAAAGAATTTATAGAGGAGGACCACGAATTTGTTTATAAAGATTCTGACAAAACTTGGGGATCCAAGGATTTATGGTATATATCAGACTCATTTATGGATATGAACTCAACTAACGTGGTTTCAAACTGCTACCGGAAGCCAGCAAAAGTGCATCTGAAATTACCGGAAGAAACAGATGCTTGGCTGGACCAGGATACCAATCATGGATTTATCAGAGTTTATCATGCACAGCCCGGTTCTTTATCCTCTGAGTTGGTCCCTTGTACATTAACGACTACTGCACAGGCGATATGCTTAGAGATGGGGCAAAGTACGAATGCTCTACATGTTCAATTTAACGGTGATATAATTCAGAGGGTGGATCCCTATCAATATCCACTTTCAGTACAAAATGACTTCTTAAGGAGCATAGGATATACTGATAATAGCAGGATTCAGAGAGAGGGAGCAAGCAGAGATCTGGCATTTTTAATCAAATTTTACTTTGGTAAGTATCCTTTTTATCTTCTAGTTTGGATTTTGCTACCCAGTTTTGAGCTCTGGTCTCGGTAGTTAATGATATATTTTTTTTAATACGGTAAGTAGTTAATGATATGGATATCTATTCTTAATGGAAATAACAACACTTTATAAAAAGTCATAGCACATGGTGGCTACTAACCCTGGAAAAGTCAGGAAAATTTTTGCTTTATGATGGCCGGGGATGGGTGGGTATTAAACATGTCAAAATACAATTTTTTCCCACCCCTTTCTTACGCGGTGTAAAATAGCAAAAAGTGCAAAATGGGCGGGTGTTACCAAAAGAAGGTCTAGTGGAAAAAAGGCAAAAGTACAATACCGAATCCTATTTTATGAATTTCTTCAGCCTTCTTAAAGCAAAAAAATGAATGCAGAAGAAATTCATAAAATAGGATTCGGTATTGTACTTTTGCCTTTTTCCACTAGGCCTACTTTTAGTAACATATTATTACGTTATTACATGGGAAATTGTAAGTTGCAATAGAAAATTATATATGCCAGTCTGCATCATTTCACAATCGCATAGGCTGCTTGAATTTCGGCTTAAACGCTAAAACACTTTTAGAAGCATCAACGTCCATTTAGAATCAATTTGTCGCACTAAATTTGGAGTTATTTCGTAAATTCATTGTATTGTATTAAGATACATACTGACATTTTCATGCGGAAAAAATAATTGAAATTAGACCCAGTTTACGGATAGGGTGATAAATAAATATTAAACATTATTTACGGAATTCAGGCAAGCAAATATAATATTTCATTGTGCAAATAATTGATGAGTATTATAAGGCTTATGACCAATGCAGGATGTTTACTGATATTTTCCTGTTATACATATAGCCTTAAAAAGCATTTTTCTTCATTAATGTGCCCTGATTAGTTTTTGCTTTCAAGCTACATGTATATTTACATGTTGTAACTTAAATAGTTTTTCAAATTTGAGGCAGAATCGAAATTAGATAATGCTAAACAGTATTTCTGCTCTCTTATATTCTTCACGACAAAGTATTTGTCGTATACGACTTTTTCATGACAAATCATTTGCCGCTAAAGAATCATTTTATCTTGTGCTAGGTCAAGCATTTTTTTTAAAGGGGCACTCTGTAGAATAATTTATATACATATTTTGAATTCTAAATTCTTTTATTTTATGTGATCGAACATTGTAAATCTAAAAGTTAATATTTTTTGCAAATATCTCAAAATTTGGTATCTCCTGCCAAATGTATTTTCTTTTTCTATTTCTTAGGTAAACCTGCCGATGATAGTACATACACACGTCATTATCTAACTGGTGTGCTTATGGTCAGAAAAGGGCGTGTTTTTAAAGAATGGTCTGAACGATTTTGTGTTTTATCAGGAACAAGATTGCTAATTTTCAGAGGTAATTTGATTTTGATATTTCAAAGATACATTAGATAGCGTTGCATATGTAAAATGGTTCATCAATATTTCAATCAACCTATAAGATATAAGCTGATGTTGAGTCAGAAAATAAAAAATGATATCATAAAATACCGAATGAACAAAATGATAAGAGCCACAATTTTGAATAACAACGATACATATCCAAGAGGTTTAAAACCCAAAGTTTGGATTTTTTTAGTGGAAATTATACTTAATTTTATTTCCAAATTGATCCAGGAAAGGTTTTATCTCCCTACCTAAACAAGTATCTGTTAAATCCAACAATCGATAAGAAAAAAGGCATGTAATATATTCATTTTATCATGCTTATGAGTCGTTATCATGAACTCCTTGCATGCCCTTGCACGAAAATCCAAGATCATGCACAAAAATAATTCTCAGTTTGTACTCTCCATTTTACAATTTTGAGTTGACCTATAATTACCTACTTTAAGCCTATTTTATAATTCTTCCCATATATCCTATACCCAGCATTAATCCAATTTTAAACTTTAGGATCCTTTAAATTTTATGGAATTCCTTTTGAATCTAATAACTTTTGATTTATTTCTTTTAATCATCTAGGCCCACAAATAGTGAAGTTTTGGGGTATATTGATTAATGTTTCATTTTATAATTGGTTTTAAAATATATAGACCTCAAGTTTTGATATATTTTCAACTAACACTTTCAAGTTTATTTTATATATTTCTTAAAAACTTGATCAAAGGCAAACACATTTGAAAATATGCTTTTATTTCCATTTTATTTATCTTTAATTTATTATGGATAATTTTAAATTATCCAATTATCCAATTAATATTAGTTCCAATTGATCTCCGGATATCTTTGTTCCAGAAAGTTTATTTTAAAAATAATATTGACAAGTCTAATTTGTCGCAGGATCTTGAAATTAAATGTAAACGGTAAAAAAAATCCAAAATATATATAATCCCAGTAACACTATCATTATCAGAAATATACCTCGAATGTTTTTCCTTTTCTTCTAGATAAAACAAAAAATACAAAACCAACTACAGTACAATTAGCTAAAGGATGGGTTGAAGTTGCAGAAATCAAAGGACAAAATCTTGTGCTCAAGCTAACTTCTAAACTACAGGGAGATAGATCTGTATATTTAGGATTTAGAAATGCAAGAGACCATAATAAATGGTACAAGAGATGTAAAAAGGTAACGTTTCATCATCTTTGCTATAAAATTTTAAATATAGTATCCGTATTCATAGTCCTATTCAAAATATGAATAACAAAAATGTCGTATCGCTCTAAAATATAAAAAAAATACATGCATAAGGCATTTTCAAAATAAGGGCCCTAGCTTTGCTCCCTGCTTTTTTCTTGGAAGGTTGGCCTCATGAAAGATGCTCCCTGCTCAAATTAGACTTATCTACTCCCTTGCTCCCTTCAACCTTCGAATAGAAATTCTGGTGCTCCGAGACTTGATGAGGCAGGGGTTCCAATTTTCCTTTCACTAACATTTTTATTCGTACAACCTTTCTCGCCTATTCTTGACCTTACTCTCTCTACCAAAACTTCAAATCTTTAGCAAATATGTTGCCTGATAGAAAGAATGTTTATTGTACACATATTGTTTTGGTTGAAGCTTTACAATACTTAAAAATCTTGTTCAATACATTCATATTTTAAATTGTTAAAATATTGAATGGGCTTCACTTTTGTAACATTTCAACTAGGCGTAATCCCTCCCAATCAATATTACTAAACGACTGTGATGCAGTACAGAAGTGCTTGAAGCCATCTGTATTTTAAGTGAGTCCTATGTTATTTAGATATATACCTATTTTCTGTCACAAGGACAGCTCATTGATTTAAAAATAAGGGTTATCTGCGTATAATGGCTATTTTCATAAATCATTTGCATGCCCATTCATACACCAAGCTAAAAATCAACGCAATCCTTTAACTAAAATCAATTTTTATTTATTTTGTGGTCAAATGAAGGCCGTTGAACCAAGGACCCTGATTTCTCCGATGAAATACTTTCTGCAGAAAAGCAATGATCTCCGGAGGTGCCAACATGTATAATTGACCAGCCTAACTTCGGGCTGAGAATTTCTTCAGAATTTCATGTGCAACAACTCTCTTTTTTGCAATGATATGAATAAAAAATCTTTTCTCTATTTCAGGCAACCTCTAAATTACCTACTGCTGCCGATCTTTCAAATAGTCATTTGGAATGTATTCCTGAAAGTATTTTTGTAAATATGGATCTTCGTGTATTAAATTTACGCCACAATGTATTACGGGAACGCCCTCTGGAAGATGATGCATACACTGTTGGGTGGCTAGATGACCTGCCCAGGTGAGTCATATTTCATACCGTGGATTATATATTAACGTTAAAATAATACAAGTGCCCCATTCCGGTTAGGCTCATACTTCAACGTATTTCGTGCCATAACAATTTACTAGCACTCGTGTTACTTTCTCGTACTGAAGATGATTATGATTTGGCTATATATCAATGACAACCAAGTTGATGAATTTTCTGTATATACGTCCATCCATATTTGTGTGTCGTCTTTCATAAATTCTCCAAATTTTCCACCAAAATCCTTGAATTTTTAATGAGATTCCTGGAGATCGTTGAAAATTCCTTCAATTCTTCAAAAAATCCTGGGCTATTTTCTGATTCTTTTGATTTGATCTAAAAACGCTTAGTAATATTTTTGTCTGAATCTGGTAATTTAAATTTCTTCGCTCGCGCCGTTGGCGCTCTACATGTCTCTATTTTGACAAAGAGTTTTAACATAAAATAAGAACACCAGGTTCGACAAAAATGTTCGTGTTATACGTTTAAATAACTCCTTGGTGATTCACCCTGCTTTACGATAAAATCCTAATGTATATTTTTGTTTTTACAGATTTCAGTTCTTATCAAGCTTGAACCTTGCGGATAATGACCTCAGATCATTTCCAAATGTTGTGTGTGAAATTAAAACTTTAACTGAGCTAAATTTGTCATCGAATAAGATTGAAGAAATAAGCCCTGAAATAAAGGAACTTACTAAGTAAGTAAAAAGTTTTTATAATTTAGATGAATAACACTTTGTATTTGAGTCAAATGTTGCCATATTTGTTGAAGTTCATTACCACGCTCATGTTTATGTAGCAACGTGAGCCTATAGATAGGGCATAATTTTCCGGATTATCCCGTCTACTACATTTGGGAGGGTCCAGATGGGGTTAAAGGGGAAAGACGGGGGAAACCCAAACGGAGACGGGAAATGAAAACTAAACGGAAACGGAGACGGGAAATGGAATAATAACATA